>JAJPUD010005354.1:38857-161344 GCA_023553655.1 Myrmecobius fasciatus
TCTTTTTGGCATAAAATTTCCATTCACATTTTGAATAAAAGATGAAAAGCAAAAAGAATATGCCCTTAGAAAGGAAACTCAGAGTTTGGGATTTATATGATGAGTTTATTATTATTGTGTATTATAAATGTGAAGGACCAGAAGTTTTCAAGAAATATATGGGGCTTTACTTCATATTATACTAATTTCAAGGTAAATTAAAAATTTATCTGATATGTACAGTGTTAGTATAATACTTTTCTTGAGCATTTGGACTTAAGATATGAAAATAACTCTTTAATGGCAAAATATTAACTCTTCCTAAGCACCTTAAATCTGTGGTTAAAACTATAGCAAGATTTGCTTTTTGACTGTAATAGAAATTTTAATCTAGAGAAAAATACTTCATTTAAAACAATGAACCTTTTAAAATTTGAGAACATTGAACACTAATTCTCATTGCTATGGGATCATAATTATTGTTAGATTCTCTTGTGTCTAAATCTTCAGTTCAACAGGAAAAAATTTTACACCCCTGAGGTAAAAGGCTGTCAGTGGTAAAGTGTGATGAATTAGTTCACTGAAGTAGACATATCCGTGTGTTCGTAATGCGTGTATGTATGTGCTTAATTTTGACCTTGCTGTGTGTGTTTAACTGCTCTCAAAACCGGAGTCAAGCTTGGTCGAGGTTTAATCCTATGTCCTTATACTTGATTAGTAGTTGTGGTTATCTCAGCAGAAGACATTCCGCCCTCTTTCCTTGTATTGGTCAGGACCTGGGCATTGGGGAGTCAAGTCGAAGGAGAAAGAAAAGAGATTCTGCATTAGTATTCTATGAAAGCCTTACTGTCTGCAGAACAAATTGATTGCTACAGTGTACCTGTGCTTGGCACCACTGCTGTGAAAGAAAGGTAGGGTTGTAATCTGTTTTATTGTATTACATATTGTGACACTACAGGAATATTTAACATTCACTCTTACTGTGGCACATGCTGTATATCTAAGTAAAGCAAAAAAATATATAAATGAATGATAAGTGTGAGATATCAGTAGTTTACAGCATTGTTTACTCCAGTCAAGTAGGGTCCATTCTAATAAGAAAAATTTGCTGTATACTTTCCTGGAAACATAATCTGATAACAAAACCCTATGAAATGCTTAATGGCACAAATCTGCTTCAGTGGTTGCAACATGCAGAGTAGAGATGAAATTCCAGCTACTATTGTAATTTTTTTTTAAAACTATGAGACTGAAGAAAGGGGGGAGGGGACACCGTAAGTCAACTCAGACTTAGTTTAAGGTACTTGTTTATAATCATTTTTAGATTTTCTTGCTTTTTTTTTTCTTTTCTTTCTTTTTTTAATAAAGGTACTGATAATGTGCTACAGAGAAATTTTTGTAAAGATTTTTGGGAGAAGGTAAGCTTCTCTATATTGTGATAGCTTAAACTATATTGAGGAAACTAAAGATTTGGTGGCATGGCTTTTGACTTTTATGTAGACGTCAGATATTTTGTCTGGATCTTTTGAGAGGGGAAGACATAGAAGGAAAAATATGCAGCCATTTGTTTTATACTAGAGTTTCTGGTTCTGCTATAATTAGCATGTGGTAGAGTATTGGACTTGTCTACAATATTATGATGATACTCTTTTGAATCCTAGTTGTATGAATATATTGTTGAATTATTTACATTCTAACTCTTACCACCTAGAATATAGATCCTCCACTTTAAAATTTGAGTATATACCCACATGATAATTTCACACCAGATTCCTCCTGTCAGTCTGTTGCCACAAGCATAGTTATAGATTCCTTTTGCTCCCTCTTTTCTTATTCTTTAGTGGCAGGTCATTTAAAGAGAAGAAATAAGTAAATATTTTATGGTAAAATGCTGACTATATATTATAGTTGTGTTTTGCTATTTACTTTAGAATGCTTAGAATTAGGTTATGCCTTTTCTTACAGAGTATTTTTTTAGATTATGTTTTCATTGTGCTAAAATGTGAATAATTTTATGGATATGAATGGTACACCATAAAGTTCCTTCTTTTCTTGTATGCATCAAGGAACTTGTTCAACTTATGTTAAAAAGCCATGTGAGCAGGAAATTATTTTCATGAGTCTAGATTTGGTCAGCAGACATCCTAGCAGAAAATAAGTTAGAGGAAAAATAGTCTTTGAATGATTACTAATAAATATAATATCACAAAAACTCAGAGACATCTCAGTTATTGCATACTGATTTATTTAAAAAATTAATTTTTTGAGATCATAAAGCAGCATGTACAACAAACTCTTTAAATCAATATTGTCTTTTCTTCAATGATTTAAATTTTCAGAAAATTTAAAGGAAAATAAGTGACAGAACCATGCCCAAATCAGAGCACTAGATTTAGTCTTTAATTTCTTACAATTGTTTTCTTTTTTTTTCCTTTGATAACTTTAATATTTATCACTAGAGACTATATTTCTAAAAAAACCACAAGATTTTCAATTTATTATTTTTTTCTGGTTTATTTTAACTCGGTGTTTTTCAAAGTAATTATCCACAGAATTCTTTGGGGCTTGAAATATATTAACAATACCAGAAGTTGTAGTTCTGGGTATATGAAATATTCACAATATTAAAAAATATATAAAAAATTTATATCAATAAAAGAACCCTCATCACTGTGGGGAAAATACTATATGTAGTTATTAATGCATATAATTTCTTATTTAATGTGTTAAGATGGGTTTTCCCAATGTTTTCTCATTGAATCATAACTTTTATAGGACAATTTGAGATTCTTTGCACCATAGTTGGTAAAATAGCCATTTTTGTAATTCTTTATTATAACTTGTGTTTGGTCCTGGCATGAATAAAGATATGGGTATTAGGGGGGTGGGGCAGAATATATATTGTATACACATATACATATATAATTTTTTTTGTATAGACAGAAGTGCCAGTATGTGTTCTTGGAGTATGTTATTTGTTTTGGAAGTATCATTATTTTCAATCCATCATAGACACAATCACCTTTTTGTTTACAATACTTAAAATAGTCTGTGTAGTTTTACTTACCTATGTGGTTCTAAACAGTCACTTCATTCTTTGATTCCAGTTTCCTTAACTCTAAAATGAGAGTTAGACTAGAGGACTTCACAGGTCCATTCCAAATCTAAATCTATGATACCTAAATTGTAGTGTGTGTGTGTGTGTGTGTGTGTGTGTGTGTGTAGTACTTAATCTGGACCTGGCTTTTAACAATCTCCTGTGTACTAACTTGTGATAGCAGTGACTTAAGAAAAAAATATTGTATGAACATTTTAAAAAAATGTTGTAGTCTCATTGTGAAAGTTTAAGAATGCCAACATCATCACTAGGATAGTGTAATTAGCCAAAATATCATTCTTATGGTGACATTCTAATGGTGACATTGATATGTGCAAAAATTAGATACAAGATAATGCATTTATGTTTCAGTACATTAATTTCAGTAGACTTGTGATCTTTTTGATGTTGGTATTTCTTTTATTGAAAGAAATCATGACTTATTTATGCATTCCTATCCTGTGCAATCTTTAGATATGCTTTCCTAAAATCTTTTTTCCCCTTTATATACCAGTGAAGCACATAGGTCGCCTAACTTTTATTACTTGCTCTCAGCACTTGGCCATTTCACCTCCATTTGCAGAGGGGTGTGTGTGTGTGTGTGTGTGTGTGTGTGTGTGTGTGTGTGTATTTAGCAATATGCTTTACCTCTTTTGACTATGAATCTGAAAATATGCTAAACCTTGCCCTTTTTATCACTTTGCAACTTGAAGATGTTTAAGATTAACAGTCACAACATCATTGTAAGAACATTGTTGAAAAGATGAATTTTTTGTGTTAGAGCATCTTGGAATGAGTTTCCCAAATGTAATCCAAACCCTTCTACCTATTCAATTTTTCCATGATAGTGATACATATTCTGGCAATCTTACCATTCCTTGTTTTTAACCAGACTTGCTAATCAAAGTCAGATCCTTGAATAAATTTTTCTCTGTCAAGAAATATTCTTAAAATCCTTTATAGTCTACTCTAGCCTGCATATTCCTTGGTATGTTCTAAGCAGAATGACCTGCTTGCTGATCCCTAAACATCATATTCTGTTCACCTTCTTGCCTTAGTGCAGCTAGTTCATACTTGGAATGTACTGCCTCATCTCTTTTTTTCTGATTTTAGCTTCCTTCAATCCAAGTTCTGCCTCTTACTGGAAGCTTATACCTATCCTCAGAAATTACTTGTATCCTCAGTCTCTGGCACATAGTAATCCTGTAACAAACGATTATTATTGGATTGAATCTTGCAGAAACTAATGGAAGAGATTTTGTTCTAGATCTCTTGACATAGTTCTATTGTACAAGTATTGGTTTATTCCTTTCTCTTGCTTTATCTACTATAGTTTTTGAGGAGTTAAAAGTTGTGGATTACAAAAGGCAATGAAGAGACAAATTAGGGAATACTAAACGATTTTTCAGTGAAGAATTGAACATATTGGAGAACACTGAAAGGTTTTTCAATGAAGAATTGAACAGAAGGCAGCATTAAAATGGATTGAAAAAGAAGTTGAGCTAGTCATATAATGAGACATGATCAAATATATATATTTGTGAGTGGCATGAGTAACAGTATGAAATCCCAAAGAAGTACTTTTTTAACATCTACCTAACAGGTTACTGTTACCCTAGTAATACAATTTATACCTGGTGTAATTTGTAATACAAATTACAAACATCTAGTAATTTATACCAAGTAATTTTAATTATTTTACATGAACAGTATTCATTCATTTACTCACATTGATTATTCACAATAAGTGACAGAAAAATGTTGTAAACATTTATGAAAAATAGCCAGAAATGGTTATTAGAAACACACACACACACACACACACACACACACACCCATCACCACCAAACCTTTAAGGTTAATATCAGGAAAGATTTTGTAATGTATCCTTATTGTATCTCTGCCAAAGGACCTATGATAGATGAACATATGTAAATCTTTATACATACATGTGTGTATTTTTGTTTAATCATGACTAAGATTGCCAATAAAAGTGTTCTTTATAACTTTTTGTTGGAGTTATAAATTTTAAAGTTTAAGTTCTCTTAGAGCCCTAAATTTGTGGTACTTTATGCCTAAATTATGTCTTAGAAAATTTTTTAATTGATTTTTACCTCCAATAAAAAATGTAAATACTATTGAAGGTGTAGTATAGATCTCATTTTAGAATTACAGCAGTGGTAAATGTGAAAAAGATTTGATGGATTTGATTTCAAAATTTAATTTTTAGTACCTTTATGTGGATGGAATATACTTAAATTTACAAATTTGAATACCAAGGAAATTTTAACCGGTTATTGAAAACCACAGCAAAACATGTTACTTATCATATGGAATAAAGCTTGTCTAGCTTTAACTGTCCTTTCCACCTTTTTTTATGTGAAACTAGTTGAGGTTTTTCAGTAATTTCTTAAAAATCTGCACCATATGTTTGTATTCTTAAAAGTTTTACCTTACTAGGTATACTTGAAACACTATAATAACTCTGTAAATATTCTTCCACATTGTATTTTGGAATTTTCAGCAAATTAGTGATATAGGTTAACTTTTAAATTCAAAAATAGCTAAAGTGGCAGGAACAAAAAGTATTTTCAAATGTGGTTATCCAAAATAATCTCTTTTTATGTAGTTTACCTTTTACTGTATTTTTTTAAATTGGAAATGTGGACATCAATTTATCAATTCATTCTTCAGACAAAAAAAGTTAATTGTGCAAATTTGAGGATTTTCTTTATAAAAGCTGATGACACTGGCTACTGGTATATAATTAGTTTAAGTAGGCAATTTTATATAATGAAAATATCCCTATAGTCAGAATTAGAATCAGACTTACCTTTTACTTCTGACACTTATTAGTGGCATATGAGCAAGTCACCTAAAATCCATAGCACACAAGTTCATACTAAATATTTGTTGAATTCAAAAGCATTATTTAGAATGCGGTCATAACAGTAGAGTTTACTTCTTTTAGAGGAAAAGTGAAAATTACATTTTTCTTTCTCTTAAATATATATAAAACATCAACAAACACTCAAAATAAAATCAAAAGTGAAAAATAAAAGAAAATGTAAAACACTTGATTGGAAAAACAATTAACCTGGAAAATAGATCCATGAGAGATAATTTAATAATTATTGGACTACCTGAAAGTAATATCAAAAAAAGAAAGAAAAAGAAAAGGGCCTGAATGTCATACTTCAAGAAATTATCAAGGAAAACTACCCTGATATCCCATCCCTGATACCCTGATACACCAGAGGATAAAACAGCCACTGAAAGAATCCACTTATCATTTGAAAAGAGGTCTCAAAATAAAAACATTGTAGACAAATTTCAGAACTCACAGGTCATGGAGAAAATATTTATATAGGATTTAGGAGCTTCATTAAAGGATCAAAGGGCTTGAAATATGATATTCCTAAAGGCAAAGGAGTTAGGACTACAAGCAAGAGTCACCTACTCAGTGAAATAGAGCATAATCCTTCATAGGGAAAAATAGTCATTCAATGAAATAGAAAGCTTTCAAGCTTTACTGATGAAGAGACCAGAGTTGAACAAAGCATCTGATTCTCAAGAGAAGCGTAAAAAGGAAAAAGAATACATAAGGGATTCAATAAGACTAAACTCTACATGAGAAAATGGTAACTTGTAATTCTTAAGAATTGCATTGCTATTAGTGCACTTGGAAGAGGAGTCTATGTGGGCAAAGGGTATGTATATAAGATGACCTTAAGGGGTCAAAAGATTACACTGGGAGTAGAAGGGAGAGGTAGAATGGGGTAAATTATCTCACATGAAGAGGCACAAAAGACTTAATACAGTGGAGGGGAAGATAGGTGGTGAGCATTGCTTAAATTTTAACTCTCATCAGAATTGGCTCAAAGAGGGAATAATATATACAATCAGTTGGGTTCCAGAAATCATTATTACCTTTCAGGGAAATAGGTGAAGAGGTTAAATAAAGGGCACTTGGGAGTGGGGGAGGGGATTGACAGAAGAAAGAACAGATTGGGCAATCTGTGGTCTGAGGCAAAACACTGGTGAAGAGGGAAAGGATGAAACGAGAAGAATAAACAGCAGGAAAAATAGGATGGAGTGAAATACATGGTAATCATAGCTGTTAATGTGAGTGGGACAAACTCACATAAAACAGAAGCAGATAGCTGAGTGGATTAAAAAACAGAATTCTACAATATATTGTTTATAGGAAACACACTTGAAACAGAGAAATATACACATAGAGTAAAGGTAAAGGACTGGAATACAATTTATTGTGCTTCAGCTGAAGTTAAATGTATATTAGAAATATACTCTTGACACTGAAAATCAGATATCCAGGAAAATTTATTAAAGAAGAATCTTAAGGAATCGGCTGAACATTTCTGGCAAGAAGTGGGCTCCATTCCTTTGCTAAGAGGGAGCACTAGTACAGAAATGGGAGAATCTTTATACTTGCTAGTTTGATGCAGCTCCTCCCTTCAGAGAACGGATTGGTCCATTTCTTCTGGGTTACAGTCTTTCTGATACGCCCACTACATTTCCCCTTAATATGTATAAAACATGTGTCGTTCTCCCCTCCCCCCCCATTATACATCCCATGTTCAAAAATGACAGAAAACTCCTCCTAGGGGATGTGTTGTTTTAATATTCAGTTAGCTTATTTAGCAGACACAGTAATGATTTGGTCAAGTCCTGTCATTGACTGCCAACTAGTTTTGGCTGGATGGGCTATTATCTTAAATTTGTGGTTTTCTCAAAACCACAAGATTCTTTCTGATTGGCTGAATCCACCTATGCCTTCCTACCCCCTCCCTTCCCCCAGTTCCTTTTTTGCTCAAGGCTTCTATTGATCATTTAATTGTTCTGTGAATCCTAACCTTCCCTAACTTCACATTCTGAAAAACTCTTGGTCAGTGATACCCACTATCCCATGCCATCTCAAAGCTTGTGCAACACTGTGAAAACCCAAGTTTTCAGCATTTCTCACAGGTAGTAATCATCAACTCAAAAAAGTAAAATATCTATATGAATATGAAAGGCAGGGTGATTTAGTTGGATTTGGAGTAAGAGGATCTATGTTGGAACCTTATTTTTGCTACCTACCTCTGTGGACAAACTCATTACCCTCTTATGTAAAATGAAGGTATTAGACTTGATTGATGATCTTTGCAACTCTTTCTAGCTCAGGATTCTGTAATTTATCCGTGTGCATTTTCTGTGCTGTTTACAGTATGCCTTGTTCTCTTTTGAAAAACAAATGAAAATATCAGATGATTTAAATAAAGGTTTTTCTTTCAGTTCAAGTGTGATAAACATGCTCTTAGTTGTAGGACTGTTATTGTTTGGTAAATGAGATAGCATATTTCTGCTAATTAAATGTTATTAAAGTTAAATATATTCTAAAAAGTTGCCAGATTGTTTTAATGAATCACAAAATGCACCCAAAATCAATTGCATGATGCAATTAAGATTGATTCTTTACAAAATATTTTTTGTTAACTCATGATTATGTCCTCGTTTATTTATGTGGGTAGCATAACATATTAGTGTTTTTAAAATGCTGTGGTAATTTATTAAAAGATCTAAAATACATGCCACTTGCTCTGACTTTGCTATACTGTTTGAGTAATAGTAAATTTCATTGGCTTCCTGTTACCTCTGGGTAAAAATATAAAACTGTTTGCCTTTTAGCGCACTTTGCAGCCTGGTCCCAACTTTGTTTTTTAGGTTTGTTGAACTTAACTCCCCTTTTGTACATGCTATAATCCAACCAAAATGTCCTCCTTAGTTTTCCTCACATTACTCTCCTTTCATCCTCTTGCCTGTGCACTGACTGGTTCTCATCTTTTTCCTCACCTTTACTTCATAGAATCTCTCTGTTCTTTCAGGATGCAGTCCAAACGCCATCATCTTCAAAAAGTCTTTGTTAATTACTCTGACTGATAGTACCTTCTTTCTTTGACTACCTTTTTATTTAGTTATCTTGCATTTGTGTGCATATCATTCCCTTTTTATATATTTTGTATATATTTTTATATACACACATATTTATATTTAGAGAGAGAGAGGGCAAGCTTGTAGAAAATGTTATTCTTTCATTATTTGTCTTGAACTCCCATTGTGTGGAACAGTATCTGAAACTAAGAAAGTATTTAACAAATGTTCATTAATTGATTGCATACATTACTTTTTTTCTCTTTGCACACAATATTTTTTTTGCTTTTATTGAAGGAAGACAATTATACCATAATTTTAAAATTTTAATTTCCACATGTAATAACATGGAAAAATTATAATACTCAAAAATTATTTTGCCTTACAAATTTCAGTGAATATTTCAGTGAACTTGTGATCTCATCAGTTTGGATATTCCCTCCATCAGTGCAGATCAGAGCTCATCCTTACTGCCTCATCCTGTGTGAATCTTCTCTGTTTCAAAATCAAAAGAAGCTTTCCCCTCTCTGAAGATTATTTGCTGAAAATTAAAGCTTTAAAATATCACTTGGAGCTACTTCAGCATTCCATAGTGGAGAAAGTGTTATTTCCCTGTTGTATGATACATATTTTCCAAATATATTTAGAAGCCAAAATTTTTCCTTTGTGGAATATTGAAGAAGGGGAAAAATTTAATGCAAAATCAACTTAATTACTGAATTTGCAGCAAAAAAACCTTCATGTTTGACTTAGAAAATAATTTTCTTCTGAAATTTTGATTCTCCAACAACCTTGCTACTTCTGTTACACTTTTCCTCAAATACTTTGATATTGGATGGAAGTAATACTGGATTTTCAGTCTTATTTCAGTATTACATAAGTTATAACTGGTCATACTGAATGTAAAGGCTTAGAATCTAGGTCTAGTGTGTTTGTCATCTGAGGAATAGTTTAGATAAATTCAGATAGGCTTATCACCTGGTTGACTGCAGACTAATAAAATGTTCATCCATAGGATCTCTTGAAAATTATCTACTAAACTGTAGCAGATATATGCACTAGTGGAGGAAGTACCAACATCCATGAAAATCACAAATCCCTGAAGTAATTTCTGGTGTAAAGAGAGACTATTGTGAAGACCAAATAAGATTATGAACATTGAAGGGCATTGTGAATTTTAAAGCCATACATAAATTATAGCTATTGTTACTAAATGTCTCAAAGAAATACCATTGCAAATGAAAAGAGCTCGAGGTTATATTATTCTAGATTCCTGGCTAGTTTACATGTCTAAACTTTGTTGTGGGGCTTGATCTTCAAAAATATAAAGTGTATACTGACTGAGAGTGCTGGAAATAGGTCAAATATAAAGATATGAGCTATACACCGACTCCAGTTTTGTTCTTTGTAGATAAATTCTCACATCTACTTGTATGTACATGTGCATGAAACCATGTACATGAAATACCAATGCCACAAGAAGACACAAAGATAGACTTGGAAGAAGATATGGAGATACTACCAAGATTTACATAGAAGGGATCCTTAAAGAGGGGACTACTTATATCTTCATGTGTATTTTGGATCATGTTGCCTTGTCTTCAGGGGGGAATTTTACCCAAAGTAGTCAGGAAGACTGCACAGGCCTCTGGTTCGAAGAAGTCTACTAGAGAGAAGTGTTTCTGGACATTTTTGGGGGGTCTGTACTAGATCTTTGTGTTTCTGTTGTCAGGTGGAATTTATATCTAATGTTTTTAATGACTGCTTACATGGGAATTAAGGACTTTTAGAAAAACATGAATTAAATTTTTATATTCTGGAAGAGTATCTTGGAAGTAAAACCAACCGGAGAGGGAGTTAGAGGCATTTGTGAGAGACCAGAGTTACTTCTCTGTGATGATAAAGGCTATATGGATTTCAATATTTGTATCATAGATCTTGGAGGATAATTTGAGTTATTGATTATGATTTTTAATTTTTATGGTTTGATATGAAAAATTTTATGGCATAAGTAAAGTCCTTGACTTTCTGGTTCCTTAGTCAGTGGTGTTGTTAGGAATTATTGGTAGTATATTATTTACAGAAAGATTAGGTTAATCCGAACTCTGTACTTTAGATAGTCTTAAATAAAAGAAAGAAAATTGCCCCTCTCAAGCTTCCCAATCTCTATCCCACCTCCATGACCATCCCCCATTCTTCTGAAGACAAAAGAATGAAAAAAATGGTACAGAATTTGCCATGAACGAAATGTCTAGTAGTAATCCACTGCTAAATGGAAGATAGTTTCGTGGAATTTGACATTTGGAAAGAGCCTTGGCATCCATCGAGTCCTATCTATAGCTAAAAGGAATCTCTATAATAACCTTACAAATGGTCATCTAACCTTGAAGACTTTTTGAGGTAGTTTTTGTTTACTTTTAAGAAGCCGTGTGTACCTGACAGTGTGCCTAATTTTGCTCCTTGCAAATTCTACCCTTTATTTTCAGTTCTGCCTTATGGGATCAAACAGAATAAATTTAAATAATAACTTTTCAGATATTTGAAAACAGCAGTTATATTTCTCTCAGTTTTCTCTTCTCTAGGTTAAACATTTTCAGTTCTTTATACTGATCTTCATATGACAGGGAGGCACCCAAGGCTCTTCACTATCCTAATTGCCCTCTAAGACAATCTCCACCTTATCTTACCTCCTTAAACTGAACACAGTTCTGCAGCTTTGATCTGATCCGGACAGAATTACAGAGAGAATATTCATCACTTCTTTATTCCTGGAAGTTACTATGTCTTCCTTAATTTAACTCAAGATTACATTAGTTTTTTTGTTTTGTTGTGTTTTTTGGTGGGGGAGGTTTGACTACCAGATTACAGTGTTTAACTTGGCAAGTTTGTTGTCCACTAAAATCCTGAGATAAATTTGCAGGCTAACTGTTTATCTAACCATGTCTTCTCTATAATGAATTTGTGAAGGTGTTTTTTGTATTCAAGTACTTTATCTTTTTTATTGAATTTCATCTTTTTAGCTTTAGGCCAGTGCTCTAGCCTCTCAAGATCCTTTTCATTCTTTCACTTAATAGTACAGAAGTTATTTTTCTTAGAAGAGAAAAAAGAACCAGAAAAAAAAAAAAAAAAAAACAATCACTCTGCCTTCCTTCTTTTCTCAGTTTTGCCTAATCCATTTCACAGTAAGATATTTTTTCTTTAATTCTCTCTTTTCTTATATAGCTTACAAAACCAAAAAAAACTTTTGTGGTGGTTGTTATAATTAACTTTGCAAGCCTCAAACAAAACAAAAAACCATCTCATTCTCTTATATTAATCTTCTGTCAGATGTTCCTGTGAGGATAGGTGAGAGAGAGAGAGTGTCCTGTCCCATTCTCAGCCCCAATTAATGTAACCAACAAGATGCTTTACCCATAATACTTTTTCAATTGAGAATACCTCTTAAGATACAAATTAAATGTGTGTGGCAGAGGTAGGTGTAGGGTGAACCTTGGAAGGAATGAAATAATTTCAGCCATTGGACAAAATAAATTGACATTCAGGATGCAATTGGGATTGATAGAAAAGAATCATTCACATGTCCTCTGCATCTTGAATGGGGGAGGGGAAATCAATCAAATTCAGAATATCTTTTAGCCAAGACCATTAAAAGAAGGGGAGTTGGGGAGAAGAAGGAAAGAGTCTCTGTCTCATCTCTTCTTTCCATTCCCCAACTTGAGGGAAATCTTCTGACTTTTGAAGGATTAAAAGATTTAGAGATCTCATCTAAGATGAGAACAATATCCAAGGATGTTTGTGAGAGTCCAGAATTGCTTCTGGATTTGCATCCAATGACCAGCCAGAATATAGGCATGTACAGAGTGAGAAAGCGAGCAGTTTCTGAAGGAGCCAGAGCATAGAAATTTGTAGAATGAATGAGGTGACATAGTACCATGCACAAGAAGCACAAGGTAAAGAATAGCTTTGGGGCCCAGAATGGTCTGGTAAATTCTGGGCCAGTAGTTTGAGGGTAATACATCTTGTAACAAGACTACTAAGCTGGGAGGTGTTGGAAGAAAATCTCCTGCCTATTTGGGTTCCCAGCTGTAGAGTGTTCAGTGAAAGAGAGAGGGTAATTGCAGTTCACTTGTTATAGATGGAAAATCCATTCTTGTTGTTTTCTTGACTTTCCTGTGTAGACTACCATCTGCCCTCACTCCCACAATATACTTCCTAATCCCTTTAAAGCATTTCCTTAAGAATGCTAAATTGTTATTAACTGTACACCAGCTTGTTGAACAGCACTGCTCAGGCTTCTGTAGATTTTAAAAGGCTCTTATAAGTCTTAATTGGTCAATCCTGCTAAGATAGAAGTAGGATTAAATTAATAATAATTAAGACCTAGAAGAAGAAAGGGACAAAAGAAGCAAAGAGTGGGGAATGCCATGTAACAAAGAACGTTGATATTAAAGTTTTCAGAACTTGCATAAACTTTAATAAAAGTTCATATTTGGACTTTTTACATTTTTATCTGTCTCTGTATCTCTCCCCTTGGATATAGTGCTTGGATAAAAGTATTGTTCAATCCCTTTTAAATCACCTAAGAATTCCTTTGTGTTATGGTCATGTGATGGAAAGAAAATCTCTTTTTTGTGGTTTCATGTCTCTGAATGTAATGTTCTCATTTTGTTTTCTATTTGCTTGTGTATATGTTATATTTCTCCTATGTATGTTAAGATATATTCCAGAGGAAAAACTGTTTGATTTTGGGCTGTATAAACCTATGGACTTGCACATAATATAGGTACTTAACAAATAATATTTGAATTCTGTTGAACCCCTATGGTTTTTCATGTGTCTGGTGCTTGAGGAATCTTAGCAAGAAATGAATAATGGACATGCAGAACCTGAAGGGGACATTTCAGACCTGAAAAAGAGTTTATTCAGAAGTAGAAAAAAAGAGTTCAACTGAAAAAGCATCAATTAAGTGCTTATTATTATTATTATTATTATTATTATGCTTCAGGCACGGTAGTATGTATTGGATATAGCAAGATGAAACCAAAGTAATACTTAGGCAGCTAAGTGTGAACAATAATTAGAGTGCTGGACTTGGAGACAGCAAGACCTGAATTCAAATCCTGCTGAAGATCTTTAGCTATGTGATCCCTGGGCAAATCACTTAAACCTCTGTCTTCCTGTTTTCTACTCTGTAAAAACTGGGCGATAGAAGCATCTGTCCCACAGGTTTGTTATGAGAATCCAATGAGATATGTGCAAATCTCTTAGCACAGTACCTATTTAACACATAGTAGATACTTATTCTTTCCTTCTCTCTTCCCTTTGTCATCCCCCAAGGAACTTAAAATTTCACTGCCTGTGTAAAGAAATGGAAAGGAGGTAAGAGTTGGACTGGCAGGCATTTGTAACAGCAGGCAGAAAAGTTTGGCTAGATAGAATGTGTGAAGAAGAGGACTGTGCAGTTCATCTGTGAAAGTAGACTGGAGCCAGAGAGTGAATACTAAATACTAAATACTAAAAAGATGGAGAGGAGCAGCTAGGTGGCGCAGTGGGTAGAGCACCAGCCCTGAAGTCAGGAGGACCTGAGTTCAAATTTGGCCTAAGACACTTAACGTTTACTAGCTGAGTTACTCTGGGCGAGTCACTTAACCCCAATTGCCTCAGCCAAAAAAAAAAAAAGAAAGAAAGAAAAAAATGGATAGTTGATTGTCCTTATTAGCAGTATTATATATATAATCATATATGAATATATATATTGTGTGTGTGTGTTTATATAAGTTATCACAAACTGAAACGGCTAGAATGAACCATTTATTGCTTCTATGGGAAATAGATGCCTATAAGCCTCCAGTTACATTTATTTTAGCTTTTTCCAGAATGGCTATACCTATACATAGGCAAATTGCTTTTTCTTTTTTCTGGATATACTAAATTTATTGTTTATTCATTAAATTGGAACCCATGGCCAATAGCTATATAACATCCCTAAATGAAACTTATTGAATGCATATATTTTTTTCTATAAGTTAGGCACATTTTAGGAACAATAGACACTTTAGCACTTCACTTGGGTACCATTTTAAATAGCAAAATCACCAACCCAAAGCACAAAAATGCAAAAGAGTAACATTAAATAGTCTGAGAAAAGTGTATTTGTAAGTGATGTGAAATTGTATACTTGAAAATACTGTGGGAAAAGTATACTGTGAAAGCATTAGAATTTAAAGAAGACAAGCAGAGTGTCTCCAGGTTTATCCATAGTTGAGAAGCTGACTTCAGCTGGTTGTAGGCAATTCTGATTTTATTTTATTATTTTTTTTTGTCACTGCACAAATCTGTGAATAATTGCAAAAATATTGCTGGTATTAATTTTAAGGTTACAGATAAATTTTAGCAAGTTGAATTGACAACAGTGAGGATCAAGTGTAAATTGAGAGGCAATGAGAAGTGATAAAAGCTTTAGAAATATCACTTCAGCAACTGTATGGAATACACATTAGAGAGGGGATAGAATAAGGTCAGAGGTCAATTAAGAGATTATCTTCACAAGAGAGATGGTGAGAGCCTGAACAAGGGTTGTTGTGGTTTGAGAAGAGAAAGTAGTTGCCATAGACTTTTCAAGAAGTCTTCAAGATAAATTAAGTTTGAAAACAAGTTAGATAGATAGGAAGTGATGGCGGAAAGGAGATGAGAGAGAGGATAACTGAGGCTGGGAACCCAGATCTATAAAAGTACATCTGTACAGAAAAAGGGTAGTTAGGAAGAGGGGTGGGGAATAGTAGAAAGATGTTGAATTTTACTTTATTGACTTAATGAAGATGCCCGTGGGACTCCCAGTAGAGATTAACAATACTTTAGAAGAGTTTTTGTACTTAGATATAAAAAATTTTAAAACATATCTTGCCAAACAACCTAATAGGCTCTTTTTGACCCAAACCATAATAATAAAGACCATAACCAAAAGTTCACTTTTTCATCAACAGGACCATAATAAAAACCACCAATGAAAACATGTATAAATATAAAATAAAAGATTAATTATCTATTATTAATTGTCACTTTAAGAATGTTCTTGGTTATTTTGTTAGGTTTTTTTGTCTATTATAAATACCCAAATCAAAATATAATAGATATATAAGAAAGATACTATCTGCATCCAGAGAAAGAACTGATAAATAGATATATAGAATGATTTTATATATGAATATATATGTATGTTCATACAATACACACATTAATGTACACACATTTGTGTATATATACATGCATATATATATTTGCATTGTACATTGTGTGTATAGATATGTCTGCATTGTGTGTGCATACACAACTATTTACTTCTAATGGTAGCCATTTCTAGCAAAGGAGAGAGAAGAAAAAAAATTACATGGTAATTTTGTGCATAGTAGTTTTGCAATTTAATGTTTGATTCTCTTTTTATTGTACTGTTATAGATATGTTTATTATGGAATAAATTTAAAATATAATAAATTTCTAAAAAGATAAATTATCTAAGAAGTTTGCATACTAATAGTACAAACATCTGCTTGAGTCAAGACTTAATATTTTTGTTTTCTCTGCCACTATGTGATCTTAGTTTAATGTCTTTTCTAAAATGTCCTCATTTGTAGCATGAAGTGTGTGGGGTTGACTCTCCAAGTTCTTCTTCCTACCTCTTTGTATGATCTAGTTTTAAAATTCTAATCACATTCCACTTCATAATAATTTCACATCTCTACTTTTCTCTCTTAATATGAAAGCCTACCAGTGCCAGCCTATTTAATAATACCAAAAAAAATTTACCATAGTTCTCCATTTTTCTTCCTTTTTTCCCTTTTCCTTGACAAAATTGTTATTAAAACAAAGAGAAATCTCTTGAAGAAATATGCTTGTTTTATCTTCCCTTTTTGATAATACTAGAGATAGTACAAAACAATTTTTGTTGTTGAAGGGTGTGTATGTGTGTGTTTTAGGAACTTGAACAGGATTTTTATTGGCAGTAAGAGTATTATTGAAGTAGAATGTCACCAAAAATAATTTTAGTGAAAAGATTAGAAATGTTAATGTAAAATACTATTTGATAACAACAGTAAATTTGATTAACTTAGTTAATGAATCCTCAGATAGTATCAATGTGGATATAAATTATTTAGCCTTCTCTCTTCTGGTTTAATATCCTATTGTATAATCATTTATTGCAAGAGATATTGCCATTCTAGTTTAATAGCATAGCATAGTATAATCAATTACTGTGAGAAATACTCTGAAGTTCTTTTAAAAATTCTTTTTACTTAATTTATTTTAAACTATTTAATTAATTCTAATTAAAAATAGGTAGTACTTGAGAAGTAGAGTGGGAGAATACTTTTATTTTCAAAGGAGTTTGTTTATAATTCTAGAAAATGGGAAATGATGCTTCTATTTCCAATTTTTATAAGGCTTGTTAAAACTAAAAACACAAAAGAAATTTAAATGAATGAATTTAAAAGACTGTTTCTCTTGACCCTGTATCTCATGCCTTTTAGTATCTGGGATATAAAAGTCTTGTGTACCTACCCATGGCACCACAACTGTGACTATATGTAAGATGCCTAGGAATAAGTGTCAGGATCTATTCCTTCCTAGTAAAGTCCATTGTGGGATACAGTCCAGAGTAAGAAACATAGAAGTCAAGCGACAAATATTAGCCAGAGACAGCTGCTCGGAGATTAAAGTTAGGCTATCATTGACAATGTCAGGAATACTGAAGCCTATGAGGAAGGGAATTAAAAGTCACAGAATCTTAACATGGAAGAGCCATCTCATCCAACATCCTCAGCAAGTCACCCAAAAGCTATTTCTTAAAGATCTCAGTGAGGCGGAACCCATTTCTGAGATAGCTCACTTCATTTTGCATCTTCTTGAGGAAGTTCTAAATAGAACTCGTGTACAATGTGTTCTTAATACAACTCAGGATCAGGTTATTTTGGTGTTGCTATTTCATAATTCACTCATGTTCAGTTTACATTCCACTAAATCTTCCATGTATTTACCACATGCGCTGTTTATTGTCCAGTCTTGAGTTTATGAAGTTGATATTTAAAAACAAGTATAAATCTTTACATTTATCTTTCTACTTTTACTTTTAAGATTGAACAGATTGTTATATCAAGAGATGTTTTTTTGTTTTTTTTTGTTTTGAGCTTAGCTATTTTTCCTCTATATGAACTATAGTCTTAGTTTTCTGTTATCTGCAAATTAGATAAGCATTCTACCAGAACATTTATCTAAGTCATTGATAAGAACTTTGAATAGTACTGGCATTATCTCAGCTATTTAGAGGACTCTACTTGAGACTTCTCATTGGGCCTCATCATTTAGGAGGTCATAGATTTTTTTAAAATTTTATTAAAACTTTTTATTTGCAAAACATATGTATAGGTAATTCTTCAACGTTGACAACATAGAATCTTTCTTTTACAAATCTTTGTTACAAATTTTTCCTCCCTAGTCCCCACCCCTCCCCTAGATGGCAGGAAAATCCACTACATATTATGTTAAAATACTTGACAAGTTGAATATATGTATACATATTTCCACACTTATTGTTGTGCAAGAAAAATCATATCTACAAGAAAAAAAATCAGAGAAAGGAAACACAATGCAAGCAAACAGTAATAGAGAACATGAAAATGTTATGTTGTGGTCCACATTTCATATCCCTCTCTCTGGGTGTATATGGCTTTCTTTACTGAACAATTGGAACTGGTTTGAAACATTTCACTGTTGAAGAGAGCCATGTCCATCAGAATTGATCATCATATAGTATTGTTATTGCCGGGTATAATGATCTCCTGGTTCTGCTCATTTCGCTCAGCATCAGTTCATGCAAGTCTCTCCAGGCAGGAGATCATAGATCTTGAGAAATTACAAAGCTGAAAGTGATCCTGAGAAACCATGTAATCTAGTCTCATTTTTACAGATCAGGAAAGTGAGACCTGGAAAGAGACTTACTCAGTGTCACACAGAACTGGAATTTCAAATTTAGCTCATCAGATTTCAAATCCAGCATCCTTTTCACTATAGCTACCATGAATCCAGTCAACTATGGTCTTATCTAGCTCGCATTTCTCTGTGCTTTGTACAAAAATAGGAGACTTAGTTTATTTAGATTTCTGTAATGTGTCGAACAATTTTTGTGGTATCTTCATGATGGTGTACCAGTATAGCAACTTTAATTAAAGGAGATATTAGAGTCTATGACCTTTTCTGTATGAAGCCTCTTTGAAATCACTACTTTGTCTTTCTAAGTGTTTATTAGCCAGCTTTTTAATATGATGTTTTTTAGAATTTTACCAGAACGCATTCACTCTTACTGATCTAGGGATTGCAGGTACTATATACTATTCTTACTTTTGAAAATTTAGACATTTAATCTCTAGTACTTTTTCAATTTTCCTGTTTCTTACATTCTTTCCAGGATCTCAGCAATCACATTTGTCTTTTTTTTTTTCCAGTAGTGTGTGATGTAATGCCTCGTGATTTCAACCCATATGTAGTAACTAAGTATTTCTTACTTACGTCCTTACCTATTTTTATTTTCAAATCACTGTTACACATTTTTTTTTAACTCCACAGATCATTCTCAGATCATTCTCACTGGTAGAAAATGAGAACCAAATTAGAATTAAATATTTATTTAAAAAAGAAATTAAGAAAAGAAAATCAAAAATAATTTTATTTTATTTGTCTTTCTCTTTATTCTAGTCATTCTGTCTGTCTGTCTCCTAATCTTCTCCTTGCCCACAATCTAGTTTAATGAATTTTTTATGTTGTCCTTTGCATTCCTTACTAGTTTGAGCTAGTTCTGAGTTTTGAGATTCTTATGGGGAATGTGATATTTATTTGTCACATTCATCCTCAATTAGAGATTTTGTTTTTTCTTTTAAAAATCAATAAACTTGGGGCAACTAGATGGTGCAGTGGATAGAGCACCAGCCCTGAAGTCAGGAGGACCTGAGTTCAAATTTGAACTCAGACACTTAATGCTTCCTAGCTGTGTGACCCTAGGCAAGTCACTTAACCCCAATTGCCTCAGCAAAAAAATAAATAAATAAAAAGGCATAAAAAAATAAAAAAATCAATAAACTTGTTTGGGCATGGTGGCACTTACTTGCAATCTTTGTAGGTAGGGAGGTTGAGATTGGTGCATCATTTAAGCTTAGAAATTCTGATATAGTTGTCTACACTTAAGTCCAATATCAATATGGTGTACCTTCAGGAGCAGGACCAACCTCAAGGATTAGAAAAGCAAAGAGCTTTAAATTTCCATGCTAGTGACTAGTGGGATCAGAGCTTTCAGTGACCACTACCACCAAAGTAAAAAGGGGAAAAAAAAGAAAAACCTACAAATGGCAGATGAGTTCTTTTTGTATCCATATCAGTTCATTTAGACAACTCTTTAATTACAATATTTTTGAGTCTTTACACTTTTGTTTTTAAGAACTTTACACATTACAAAAATTGGAAATGTATGTCAGACTATATACCCTTCTTTCCTCTCTTTCCCCCATCACTAAATTTTGGAAAGAAAGTCACATTCCCCAGGATTCACATATTTCTCTTTAAACAGTTACTTCTTAGAGATTAACATTAAAGAGTGAGTTATTTTTTCACAGGTTAAGTACAAAACAAACTAGGCCAGATTAACAGGGAATCCTTAAATACCAGACCATACCTGACCACATCTGCCTCAGTGCCCCAGATTCAAAGGTTAAGGTCTACTTGTCCATAAGCATTCTCCTCTTTTGAACTCTAATTGACTTTTTGCTTTTGCAGGCAGTGATATTCCTCTCTAGGCCTGACTCCACCTTTTCCTAAGTGGTTTGACAAAGTTGTTTTTATATGTAGGAATCAGAAACCTTTGTAGCTCTGTTTATGAGTGCCATGAAGAAAGAAAATCCATTGATATCTTAATTGCCAAATCTAAAGACCTTTCAGTCCTTATACATCTTGATCTGTTGATAGCATTTTACACTGTTAAACAGTCTTATTCTCTCTGATTGTTTTGATACTGTTTTTCCTTGGTTATCTTTTTACCTCTATGACTATTACTTCTTAGTAATGTCCCCTAATGAGGGATTTTATTCTAGTGCTCTGTTTTGGACCCTTTTCTTATTGTTAACTTTTTCTTGGGGTCCTCATAAACGTATAGGGGTTTTAATTCTCATCTCTATGCAAATGGTTTACAAATCTGTGTATCTGGCCCCAGTTCTGTATTTTAAAGTGGGTTCCATAGATGTCTTAAAGTCAGTAATTTGTCCAAAACAAAATTTATCATCTTTCTGCCAAAACATGTCCCTTTTCCAGACTTTCCTATTTCAGTTAAGGGTCCTACCATCTTTCCAGTGACCCTGTAATCCAGCCTCATTTATCCTCAACTTTTCACTCTCATTCAACTCTCATATATATATATATCTCTTGCCAAATCTTGTCATTTCTACCTCCATACCTCCTCTTGAATATATGTGCCTTTATCACCACACATACATTAAGTACTCTTTTCTTTTTTCAGATCACCTCTTCATTCAGGTAAGGCAGTAACTTCATAATTGGTACCAGAAATTATCTTAACTGTTGTGTTTTCCACCTAGCTGTCATTCATTTTCCTAAAGTATAGATCTGCGTTGTACACGGCAACAACAGTACTATATGAGGATCAGTTCTAATGGACATGACTCTCTTCACCAATGAAATGCTTCAAACCAATTACATTTGTTCAGTGAAGAAGGCCATATACACCCAGAGAGAGGGATGTGAAATGTGGACCACAACATAACATTTTCATGTTCTCTATTGATGTTTGCTTGCATTGTATTTCCTTTATCAGATTATTCTCTCTTATAGATACAATTTCTCCTGAACAAAAAAATGATGTGTGGCAATAACTATACATATATTCGATATAAGTATTCTAACATAATTATCATGCAGGGGATATTCTGCTATCTAGGGGAGGGGTGGGGAGTAGGGGGGAAAAATTTGTAACAGAAAGCTTTGTAAGGGTTAATGTTTAGGAATTATCCATACATATGTTTTGCAAATAAAAAGCATTAATTAATGTATAGATCTGCCCATATCACTCCTTCAATTCAGTAATTTCCAGTGGATCCTGTTACCTTCAAGATCAAATACAAACTCCTCTGCTATATATGCTTTTCACAGTTGGCCCTATCTTACCTTCCTACTTTATTATGTGTTACAACCCTTTATATATACTTTGCTGTTCTGCTAATCTGACTTTCTTGTTATCTCTCATATATTTGTATTTACTGTCTCCCATGCCTGGAATGCTCTCTCTTCTGTCCTCTACCACTTTGTTTTTTCTAACTATTAGACTCAGCTCAAATCCTATATTTTGTAAGAGGTTTTTCTTGGTGTCCTTCCAGTCCTGCCAACTGCTAGTGTCTTTCCTTCTGAGTCTGTTACTGCCTCTCTCCTATGTACATCTTATACATACCTAATTATTTTCATTTTTATTTCTCCCATTAAAATGAGTTTCTTGAAAGCAAGAACTGATTTTGGCTTTTAGCATTGTGCCTTTCGCATAGCATTTAGACTTAATAAATGTTTGTTGACTGACTGACTTCAACTAGTGAGTGAGTTCCCTTCTCCAAACCTCAGGTTGAAAAGGGGGCGTGGGGATTGCTGCTTATATGGTGAATCATCAGCCCTTGAAGTAGTTTTTTGACTGCTCTCAGAAGAAAGGGGAAAAAAAAAACCCAAAACAGTCATGTTTTAGAATTTTGATGGCTCAAAAATGAGGTGCTATGGACTTTAAAAATTCACCATTGGAAAGCTTCACACAACTACAGCCAACTTCAAGAAAGGACATGTTCAACCAGATGGCCTATACTGGCCTCTTTCCCAATACTGTGAAAGATATATTATTGCCTCCCAGGGTAACTCAGGGAAAGAGCTGATTGTGGAATTAAAACAACCAATGTATAATTAACCCCTGTTTTGGTCAGTGTTTCCTACACAGTTTGGATAATTGGCTCACTTTACCTCCATAAAGGAAGGCAGCTGTTTTATTGGTTAGTATAATATATTAAGATAAAGAAATCTGAACCTGTTACCAGCTTTGCTTTGAAAATGCTCAGAATGTGACCTTGAGCAATTTATACTTCTGTACCTTTTACTTTTTTCATTTGAAAAATGAATATGACTGATATATGTACACACTTGTGAAATGAATACTTTGTTTTTAAATTTTTATTTTTTTGTCATTTTTATAATAATAGCTTTTTATTTTTCAAAATACATGCAAAGATAGTTTTCAACACACATCACTGCAAAACCTTGTGTTCCAAATTTTTTCCCCTTCCTCCCCCCACTTCTCTCTCCTGGACAGCAAGCAATTCACATAGGTTAAACATGTACAATTCTTCTAAACATATTTCCACATTTTAATAAATTGTTTAAATAGGAATGAGTGTAAATAAAAATATTTCAAGCATCTTTTGTTTTAAATAAACTTAATAATAATAACTACCATTTACGTAGCACTTTAAGATTTGCAAAGTACTTTATAAAGACCATCTCCTTTGATCTTCATAATAGTCCTGGGAGGTAAGTACTGTTATTATCCCCATTTTACAGATGAAGAAACTGAGGCGTCAGAGGTTAAATAACTCACCTGGAGTCATAAAAAGCTAATCAGAATTTTCCTGTCTTTAGTATCAAACATAATACAGCATAGAAAGCTGCCACAGTGCTCCTACATCAAAAATCATACCATTATCTTGACTACCACCAAAATTCTTTGTCAATTCTTTTTAAACTGCTTTCATGTCATATCATTTGCCTATGGGATATTTACAATTGGTGTGCTGTGATCCATGAGGTCACAAAGAATTAGACACAACTGAACAACAGAAAAGTCCCATAAGTATCTTAAACTCTAAGTGTCTAAAGCAGAATTTATAATCTGTATCTCTGAACTCTCTTATCTGTCAAACTTCCCCTATTTCTCATCACCCCCAAACTCATCACCATGCTGCTAACTCAAGTTTTGATTGACACTGGCTCTCTGAGCCTCCTCTTCCTTGATTGGAGAACTGGAAGATTGTATACCAAACTCCTCCCAGTACCCTCCTTTATAGAGGGGAGAAACTGGATTCTCCAATCTTCACTTTGCCATCTCTGCATTCAGGTCCATGAAACAAGATACCCCTGAGCCAGATACTTCCTGGTCCTCCTTCTTCTTCCCCCCCTTTTTGTGTTGCCTTTCCTTTTAGATTACAAAGTCCTTTAGGGCAGGAACTGGTTTTTTATTAATTTTTTTCCTAGGATGCTTAGCATGGTAACTGGCACACACAGTTGTTTTTTGGTCCTTCAGTTATATCCTTCTTTATGACCTTGTGAACCACAGCACACCAATATGGTTCGTGGGTTTTCTTGGCAAAAAACTAGCACATGTAGGTAGCTTAATAAAATGTTTATTGGATTGGATAAAGGGTATCACTCAGTCACTTAGGTTTGCAACTTCAAAAGCATTCTTGATTTCTTAGTGTCTGTTTGATACACATTCCCTCTCAACCCCCCTTATACCTCTGTCCCACATATACATTCAGTTACTCTATCTAGTCAATTTTATCTCAACATCTCTTCCTTCTCTCCATTTATACAACCAAAGTCCTTATTATTTTTTTCCTGGAGTATTGCAATAGCTTCATAATTGATCTCTTTGCTCTTAGTCCCTTTTCTCTCCAAAGTGTCCTTTTTACAATTTCTAAGTTGATATTCCTAAAAGTTAGGATTGACCAATATTATTCCTTTTCCTGATCAGTTTCAGTGGCTTAATGTTGCCCTTAGCATATGATAGAAATGCTATTTGTTTGGCATTTAAAGCCCTTCACCATCTTGCTACTTTTCCAAGTTTATTACACTTTGCTTGACTTCATGCATTTTCTGTTTCTATTATTATTACCTTCATATATCATAACTTATTCAGCACTTCCCCCAATTGATGGGCATCCACCCAATTTCCAGTTCCTTGCTGCTACAAACATTTTTGTATATGGGAGTCCTTTCACCTCTTTTATGATCTCTTTGGGATATAGACCTAGTAGTGACACTGCTGTGTCAAAGAATAATGCAGAGTTTTATAGCCCTTTGGGCATAGTTTGAAAGTCTTTCTTGATCTCCCTCAGTTGCAAGCAACCTTCTCCTTGAAAAAATCACTTTGTATTTTGTATGTATTTATCTTTCTTCATATTATTTCTCCTAATAATATTAATTGCTTGAGGATGAGAATCATGCTTCTCTTTTTTGTGTCCCTAAATTCATAGTACTTGGTGCATAGTAAGTATTTAAGAAATGCTAACCTGCAGCAGAAATAGAGTTCTGCTTCTTCGATGAAATTCTGTTACAAAATGGGATTCATTCTACAAAATTTAGTTAAATTGAGGTGTTACCCAATTTAGCTAATAAAATTTTTTTTAAAAAGGAGACATGAAAATTAAAATACTATTTAAGTTTGGATTCCTAGAAAGCTTATAGATTGAAAACAAGTCAAATTGTTCTTAATATATTAAAATAATCCCATTTTGGATGCTCTTCAACAAATTAACAAGGATTTATTAAGCATTAGTTATGTGCTATATTTTCCTGTGAACAAATTGGGGATTGATTTGAGTCTTCAATCTCTCTGTATGTTTAAATATGACATTTTATAATTACAATTATATTAAGCTTTTAAAGTTAAAATTAGGAACTTAAATCTTTAGGACATTACCTATGCCCTATCAAATCTATGTAACTGGTGTCACTGGTAGCCAAGATTTTTAAGAGTGAGTTTTTATTCCACTTTTAATGTCTAATTGCGTGCCATTTTCTTGGAAGGGCTTGATCATATTACTTCAGCTCATATTTCTTAGTAAATCTACTCGTAGATCATATGATGTTTCTGTGTTAAATGGTGTTTTATTTAAATTTCTCTAGAATGAATGATTAGAAAATAGAGATGTAGAAAGAATAGTTAAAAGACATTTTTAAGTCTATTCTGTATGGTCAAAAATATAATAGAAATTACAAACAATGAAAGCAATTGTCAAGAAAATGATCATGCCAGAGCTACAGTTAGAATTGTATAAGACTTATCAGCAACTGCAATAAGAGACCGCAAGTTTTGGAATCATAAGCAAAAGGCCTATGGCAAAAAATATCATTATCCAATAAAATGATCTATGATTTTCAATGAGAAAAAAATGGACATTCAACAAACTTGCAGATTTTCAGGTCTTTCTAACAACCAAAACCAAATGTAACAGAAAATTTAATATATGAGCCAATATCAAAGAGCATTTTTAAGGAACTCAATATGGACAAAGTGTTTAAACATGGACACATTGTTTATGCTTTTTCTATGTGGGAAATGTATATTTTGTGTTTGATTTACATCAACAATAGAATAAGTTCAAAAGAAAGATTGGCAGACTAAAGGTAAAAATGATCATGTTATGTAAATGAGGTGCAAAGGAAAAATAGACACAGGGACATTAGAGAGGGGAGGGAGGGCTCATAGTTCTGAAAACCTACTCACTTCGGGAATGGATTTATTAGGCAACACTTTATACATCCCATGAAGGTTATAGCACCCTCCAACATTTATAAAGAAATAAGGGGGGATGGGGAAAATGGGGAAGCAAAGGATGAGGGAAGAAGACAAGAGAGAGGGATCCCTGGGTGGGGGGAAGATAAGTAATAGTAAGCCAAGTTATGGATCAGAATTTAATGAAGTTAGGGATAGGAAAAGTTATGTGGGCTATATATATACCTATATATGTATACATAATTTTTTTTCTTTTTTTTTTGCTGAGGGCAAATGGGGTTAAGTGACTTGCCCAGGGTCACACAGGTAGGGAATGTTAAGTGTCTGAGACCATATTTGAACTCAAGTCCTCCTGACTTCAGGGCTGGTGCTCTATCCGCTGCGCCACCTAGCTGCCCCTAAATTTTTTTTTCTTAACTGTAGCTCGCTTCAGGGTGGTGGTGGTGGTGGGATGAAAGGGAGACGAGTGTGTGTGTGTGTGTCTACATTTGTATATACAAATGTATTTTTTCTTAACTAAAGCCTGCTTGGAAGTAGTAGGAAGGATGAAAAGGGAGGAAAATAATAAAGTAAATAATGTATCCATCAGAGAACAAAAGAACAATTTACAAAGAAATAAAAGATGGACACTCATGAATATAGTGTGTATGTGTGTACATGTGTGTGTGTACTTTTACTTTATTTAATTGGTATTTGTTGTCATATATTTTGAATCCTCCCTGATATTCTGTTGGACATATGATAATGTTCTCTTTTGTTTTGTTTTATTTTGTTTTGTATTGCTTTTCTGTTTTTCTTTTTGCTTATTCTGTTTCTTCAAATAAAATAAATTTGGGGGGAAAATGATCAACTTCATTCAGTTTCATCTAAACAAATGTTAAAGTAAAGAAATTGTATTAGTTTATTTTTCTTTATTACTATTCAGAAAAAAAGGATTTCAAATCTAAATTTATAAGCTTATACATTTTCAGATTTATCCAACTATTTGAGTAAATCTTACATAATATTCAAAATTATGTATTTTTAATTTTTTTAAACTTCAAAATTAAGTTATAAGTACCTTGCTTGAAACAAAATAGTGTGTTATCAGTTTGGCAGTTTTAGTTTTTCATTCTCTTTGTGCTAGTTATTAATCTAGGACATCATCTTCAGGTTGTTAATTCAGAATTTTATGAAAACTAACCATCAACATTCTACTCCCATTTTAATGTTTTGGGCAATATTATGCAACATCATATTATTTTAAGAGATTGATTAAGATATGACATATTGAGTATAATATAAATGAAGAATTTAGTTTGTCTGTATTGAGTAGAGCTACTGCTTTTGTGCTACTTTTTAAAAGGCCAAAGTTGCCAATTTGGTTCTTGTTGCAGGTTAGTTGTATTTACATATAGATTATTTAAAAGGTCATAAATTTCATTTCCCAATTGTATGTACTATTGAATGAAAGAGGGAACACCTAACAAGAGAGTGTTACTGATTATCATTATTAATAGAATTCAAAGTGAGTTAATACAATTTTCTTCATTTTTGACAAACATCATCTGTTAATTTAAATTTACATAATAAAGTTCTCTCTGCAATTATTCTTGGCTAGTGCTTTTAGTTCTTCATCATAAAAAAAGGAAGGCTATTTTGTTTGTTTTGGTATAAAGAATGGTATCGATTGATTCCTCATCTAAGTTTCTGGCTTTATCTCAGTTGAGTGATTATTAGAGAATTTTCAGTGAAAGAGATCATGGAGAACATCTAGTACAGGTTTGTTAACTTAGTGTCCATGAACTTGCACAGAAATCCTTGATGGATTTCAAGAGGTCTGCAAACTTGAGTCAGAAAAAAAATTATCTTTATTTTAGTTCAGCTTTAATTGAAATTTTTTATTTCCTTTAAATATGTAAGGGAGATACAGGCTTTACCAAGATATTCATGTAAAAGATATTCATGATGCACACTTTAAAAGATGAAGAACCCCTCATCTATTCTAGTTTCCTTTTTCTACACCTGAAAAAAATTAAGACCTAAGAGGATATAAATTTTTTTCAGAGATTTCCTCACAGATCCTGAATCAGATATTATTTCCAATAAACCTACTGCTTTTAATAAAGAATTATAATAATCTTTTACCAGACAGACATTACTTTTAAATCTAATTAGCTATCAAGGGGTATACTTTGTGATTATTTATCATTCCAGTTCTATGTATATAGATGCATGCATATATACATGCATAGGTACATGTGTGGTGCATTGTTGTTGTTCAATCATTTCAGTTATATCCAATTCTTGGTGACCCTATTTGGAGTATTATTGGCAAAAATATTGGAGTAGGTTGCCATTTCTTCTACAGCTTATTTTACAGAAGAGGAAAAAAGCAGAGTCAGGTGACTTGCCCAGGGTCACACAGCTAGGAAATATCTGAGGCCCAGATTTGAACTTGGGAAAACAAGCTTTCCTGACTCCAGTACCTATCCAGTGTGTCACTTTGCTACATAAGAAAAAATATTAGTAACAAAATAGATAACCATTATGGGAATCAAAACAACAAGAGAAATACTACTTTACGTGGTATCTTCATAGTGCATTTTATTTGCTTATTTTTCTATATATTCAGTAATTTTTAAGGGACATATTGGAGAATGTATGTAGTTAAGACTATAATAATTAATAAATAAACTTAGCTACTACTGCTAAATATCACTATGATGTTTAGGATATATCTTAACTAGTAAATAACTTTTTTCGGGGGGAGTAAAGGAGTCCATTTTATTTAATATTGCTATTTTTCATTTTTAAAAATATAGCTGGTACTTTTTAATGTACTATTCTACTATCATAAAATTATGGTAGTTTCAAGTATGCTTTATAATGTGATTCTCAAAAAAAAATAAAATAATGATCTAATAATTGAAAATTTTTTATATGCCATACTTACATTTAGTATAAAGTCATAGTATAAAGTCATTTAAATGACTAATTTAACAGTGAACTTTTTTTTTATATATATATCATGTGCTCAACCCAGGGAACCTTGTATAGCCTTGAAAAAAATTTTATTCTGAGTGATAATAAAGACATTCATGTTTCAATTCTTTAACAACATAGTTAAATTTGTTTAAAAATTATTTTTGTTAAGCAGTGTTTTATATACAACATAAGAAAAATGCTAGGATAAATGTAGACATTTTTTTTCCACCACAAATTTCTATTATTTACCAAATGCTTTGATAAATTATACAAGGTATTATTATTAAATTATGGGGGGTTTACATTAAGTCACTTCAATCAGGTAACATGGTAAAGTTAGACACCATGTAACTAGTATTTGACACCCAAATTATAGTGTAAAAATTGGAGGTTTTCTGGTCTGTACATGTGTCTCTGTAGTGGTTTCTTATACTGCAATACAATATTTCTATTGTACATTTATTTTAATACAAAGCATGCATAGAGCTCTTGTCTTATAAGATTGAGAACATTTTAAAACATGGTGTGCTGTGTGAGGAAATTCAGAGAGTGTCTGATAAGTGTACTAAAAACCCCAGGAGCTTTGATCAAGTGCCAGCTGTTACATCAGTCTTGTTTGTAATCTTTCTTACTGATCTGTGACCTTGACCTTGTACTTCAGTCTGTATATCAAATCTATTTTAGGAATGGGAAAACCATAGTTGGGTTTATTAGGATTTATATTTTTATTCTCACAGGATATATTTCCTTTTATAATATAAAGACTAAAACATTTCTAGGAGAAGGTACATTTCCCATAATTTTCCTGCTTTTTAGGTACAGATTGAAAAATATTATGTTTTTGAAAATTGATGGAAATCATTGGTCGCTTTTTCTTGATATTTTAGGAAATATGAAGAAGCTAGAAATGTATTTTTTCCTTTAATATACACATTGTGAAATACAAAAATTAGTCATTGCACTTTGTTTTTGTTGAACTGTTTTAAGGTGAATAGATATTTAATTTTAAATATCTTTTGTATTGACTTAACATATTGAATTTTAAAAATCTTTTTATAGATATTTCACTGCCTCCTATGGATATTCTTTAGTAATAATGCAATGAAATATTTTCAGAAAAAAAAAACAACTAATATATAAGGCTAATCTTGGAGTTAGAAAGTGATATTTAATCCATTTGATGTTTTGGCTGGCCTTCATGATCTCATATTATTTTGTTTTCATGTAGTTTTAACTTGTTAATTATTTTTAGATAAAATAAAAAATGAAATGCAAATATAATTATGTGGTAAATTTGGTTAAGGTACTCAGGCTTCTGCATAATTAATGTCAAATTAGTAACTATCTTACTTTGTTTTAAGAGTCATTTATTTCTGTTACCCACATAATTTCTTAGGTTTTTTTTTTTTCCATATAATCTGTATACACAGGGTCTTTAAAAAAATCTTTGCTATTGTTTTGAACTTTACGTATGTTGTTTGTTATGTGATAAGTAAAAATGTTATGTTTGAATTCAGGTTTTTATTTAAAGTAAATTCCAATACTAACTTTTCTGGCCTCACTGAAATAACGAATAAAGAATATCCTATTTTGTGTTTATTTTCATACCCCAGAATCTATTAGCAAAAGCTATAAAACATTATTAGTTTTTGCTATTTCTATACTTTTGTGATAGCACATCATCTTGTGGATAGAATACTTGTTATTTTCATTAACTACAGTTTTAGAAATTACTTACAAAATATATATGTTCAATATTTGGATTAAGGTACACATTAATATTTCCTATATGCTAAATCAACTCATTTTAATTGGTATTAATAACCTTTATGAAGCAAGCAGATGTTTTCTTTTGCTAACACTTTTCATTAAAATAATCCGTAAGTCCCACTTACCCCCCCCAAAAAAAAAAACACCCCCCCCCCCCCACACACACAAACAGATTATTCTGTTTCTCTGGACTCATCTCCATTTTGGGGAAAGCTATGAGCTTTAATAAACTTTAAGGCAGTGTGATAGAGTGGAAAAAACACTTATTCTCCCAGTGACTTTTGATAAGACATTGGTCTCTCTGAGGTTTCTGGTTTCTGATAGACAAAATAAAGGGATTAGAGTAGATAGTCTTTTTGTAGATCATATTGTGATGTACTTAGTCATTGAGATAGTTCTTAATTGTGCTTTTAAGGGCATTAACATTTTCTTTTTTCCTCTTTTAATTTTTATTTTCTCCTTAAGTACATATTAGCACAATTTTTGAATATTTTCTTAAAGTTTTGAGTTTCAAATTCTGTCCTTCCTTGCCTCCTTTCCCCTTCTCCCTACCTCCTCAGAAGGTAGTTTATACATATGCATGTAAAATTTTTCCATATTAGTCATTTTGTATAAAATTTGAATAAAAAAAGAAAGAAAGTAAAAAACATCATGCTTTGGTCTATATTTAAGCAATGTTCTTTCTGTCGAGGTAGATAGTGTCGTTCATCATCAGTCCTTTAGGATTGTCTTGAATCATTGTAGTGTTGAGAGTAGCTAAGTCAAACATGAACTGGTGCTATGTGAAATGAGTAGAACTAGGAGAACATTGTATACAGTAACAGGAAAATTAGATGATGATCAATCCTGATGAATGTGGCTTTTTGCAACATCAAGGTGATTCAGGCCACTTACAGTGGTCTTGTGGTGAAGAGAAACCATCTACACCCAGAGAGAGGGCTGTGGGGACTGAGTGTGGATCACAACAGAGTATTTTCAGTTTTTTTTTGTTGTGATTGCTTGCATTTTAATTTCTGATCTGATTTTTCTTGTGCAGCATGATATTTGTGGAAATATGTATAGAAGAATTGCACATGTTTAACATACATTATACTTCCTGCTGTCTAGGGGACGGGGTGGGGAGGGAGAAGAAAATTTGGAATACAAGATTTTGCAAGGGTGAATGCTGAAAAAATGCCTATGCATATGTTTTTATGTTTTGAAAACAAAAAGCTTTAATAAAAAAATTTTAAATAAATTTAAAAAGAGAATAGTTAAATCATTTACAATTCGTCATCTTACAGTATTGTTGTTACTGTGTACAATGATTTCCTGGTTCTGCTCACTTTACTTTGTATCAATTCTTAAAAGTTTTTCCAGGCTTTTCTGAAATCATTCTACTTGTTATTTCTTGTACCACAAAAATATTCCATCATAATCATATACCATGCTTGTTTAGTCATTCTCTAAATGATGGTACCCCTTTGATTTCTAATTCTTAGCCATCACAGAAAGAACTGCTATAAATATTTTTATAGAAATAGGTCCTTTCCCCTTTTGGGGGAGAAACAGGGTAGGATAGACCTAGCAGTTGTATTGCTGGAAAGAGTCGGCACAGTTTTATAAGCATTTTTGGTTTACTTCAAAATTACTTTCTTGAATGGTAGGATCAGTTCACATTTCCATCAACAGTGCATTAGAGTACCATTTTTTTCTACATACCTTCCCATGTCTATTATTTTTCTTTTTTATTATATTAGCCATATCTGATAGGTGTGATATAGTTCCTCAGAGTTGTTTTAATTTCCATTTCTCTAATCAGTAGTCTTTTGGAGCATTTTTTATATGCCTATAGATAGCTTAGATTTCTTTGAAAAAGTCTGTTCATATCCACTAACCACTTATTAATTGATGAATGGCTTATATTTTCACAAATTTGATTAGTTCTCCACAGATAGTTGTTGCAGATAGTTTTAACCAATTTTATTCTGCTTTGCTTTTAATTTCAATTGCATTGATTTTGTTTGTTCAAAAGCCTTTTAATTTGTTATCATTAAAATTATCTTTTACATTTGTCACACACTCTATATTTTCTAAATTATTGCCTTATTCATAGATCTGACAAATAAGCTATTCCATGCTCTCTTAATTTACTTATGGTATCACTTTTATCTGTAAATCATGTGCTTTGTAGTTGTATTCATATAGTTCTTATGTTTGTCCTGGTAGATAGACTCCCAAGTATTTTATATTGTGTAAGGTAAATGGAGTTTCTCTATATATATCTTGCTGCTGAATTTTGTTGGTAATTTATTGCAATGCTTATCCTTTATGTGGGTTTATTTTGTATCCTGCAACTTTATTAAAGCTGTTAATAATTTTAAGTAGTTTTTTAGTTAATACTCTAAAATTCTACAAGAATAATACTTTCTTCAAAGAGGAATAGTTTTGTTTCTTCATTGCTTATTCTCATTCCTTCAATGTCTTTTTTCTTATTGCTATAACTAACGTTTCTACTATACTATTGAATAATAGAGGAAATAATGGGCATCCTTGTTTTACTCCTGATTGCATTGGGAAGGCTTTTTGCTTATTTTCCATTACAGATGATGCTTGCTGATGTTACTTTGAATAGTCAGTCCAGCATTTCAGGCCAGATATTGTTCTGTAATGGAATTTAATTAAACTGTTTCACTTTTTTTTAATTTGCAAAATATTTTACTCATATTGAAATATGAACGGTATTATTTAATGTCACTTCATTCTTATAAGCTTAATTACGTAACTCGTTAACTCGTTTAGGAATTGAAGCAGACATTCTAATGAAAGTTACATACAATTCATTTTGGTTTTGTGTGGTGTGTCACAAAACCAAGTTCTCTAGTTCAGTTCTCTGTGGGAAATACACTAAGAAAAATCTTGAAAATTTTCATGAAGAAAAAGATTTAGAAAAAGGTTAGTGCTGTTAGTTATGTAGTAATTCATTATTCTACAAAGTAAATTTCATTGAAATGTATTGCTGTTCTTTGGTTTTAATAGGCCCAGTAGTTATTTGATCACAGATAAGATATTGGGTTCCTTTCTAATAAACAAATCTTGCCAGAATTTCCCTTTGTTTCCTCCTTAAACCAGTAAGAGTAGTTCCATAATTACAGTCCATAGAGATATATACTATACTTCATCTGATTAAGACTTCACAGTAAAAAAAAAAAAAAAAAAAAACTAGAGTTACATCAAAAATTGAGTCATAACTCGAAAGTAACTTTTGCATCACTTTAAGAAAGAGTTAAGACTGAGAAAACTTGCACAAATTAATTATCAGAATTGCTCATGGCCTTGAAACGCTTTCTACTTAAGTTTATTTTTTGAAAATTTACTATTTGTACCTTCATTATTCTCCCCTCTAATGTATTATTAAGTTTGGAAACAATATTATCTATGCTATGAAATTACAGATCTAGTTTTTAAAAATTGTTATTTTATAGTGGACTTCTTTCGCCTTTTCACTCGACCAAGCTGATATAACAAGGGTTTTTAAAAATCACCAACAAACCAATTCAATTTGTACTTAGTTCCTTGTGTCATTTTCTTTTAGGGACTTAAACAATTTATTATCACTACACCTTCAAAAATGGAAGATATATTATTTCTGATGACTTAGTTCATTGTTTCTTTATTTCACTTTGATACCTGCTCATGCAGGCCACCAAATTTTATCATCAGAGGAGATTTTTTTTTGTACCTTTTTTATCTTTTGTGTATCTTTTGATATTTTTTGAATATCTTACTTTACTTTTTAATCTTTGTGGCTAATGCATTTGGAGTATGCATTCATTGTTAAAAGTTTGGCAACATTCTTAATTGAGATACATAAAATTAAGCAAAAGTATATTCTGACTTTTAAATGATTTTTGTTTTATGTTAAAAGCAACCATGGATCAACTTTTAACATCACAGATGATCAAAATTTAATGTTGGGACCAGTTTATGTTTTAATATTTACATAATATGATATGCCCACAAATTACAAATACATTTATAAGCATTCTTCTGCTAGTCAGTAAACATTTATGAAGTGCTTACAGTGTGCTGGGAATGCAAAGAAAAGCTAGTCAATCCCTGCTTTCAATGAGATTACAGTTTAATGGAGGAGGTAACATGCAACCAACTATCAAAACAACATATATACATATATGGGAAATAATCAAAAGGGAAATCTTTAGAATTTAGGGAGATCAAAAAAGCTTTTCTGTAGAAGGTAAGATTTTATCTGTGATTTGAAGGAAACCAAAAGAGAAAAATTAGGACTTTGAGAATATTCCAGGTATCTGTCATAATTTCTTCCTTCTTTCTTTTCCCCCTTCCTTCCCCTTACAGCTAGTACAAGTGGCTGGAATAGGGAGAGGGGATTGTTTTATTTGATGAGTAAATAACAAAAATGCCAGTGTCACTAAATATGTGGGTGGTTTAAGGTGGGGCTAGGGAGAATAGGTGATCATGGTTTATAGTGTGTGGAATTGAGAATTGATTCTTTTATCCTGTTTTGTTAAGACTTATTCAAGCTACCCTAGATTTAATAATTTCTTTTCTGTGTATTTGCCTAAATTCCTTGCTCTTGCAAGTTTACTTAGGTAATGTCAAGTCACCTGGGTCATGATTCTTCTCTTGTGGCTTGTAACTCTACTCTTAAATTGTGACTTATGTGCCTGCCCTTGTAATTTCACTCATCACTCACCTTCCAGAGAAACTTGATTAACCTAAAGATGAATCTCATCAAACTAAACTGTTTCACTAAAGTTCAATCATCAATTTAAAACTGTTGTAGCAACAGCCAAACCTGTGGACTAATTTCATAACCTGTTGACTAATTTCCTCTCCTGAGGACTACTCTGATCACTTGAGAGCTAATCTCATCCACCAATGATTTAATCCTCACTGAAATCATTAGCCAATCAGAAGACATACCTATGTTTCTTGAGATTTTGTCCTGTCATCTTGTTAATCACTATAAAAGATCCTGGGTTGCATGGGATATTTAGAGAGAACAAGCACCTCAGGTGTGAGGACTTGCTGAGTCCTCTAGGCTGCTCATTCATATTGGATGTCAAGTCAGTTCTACCCTGGAGATTCCAAGAAGCTATAGCTTGCACAATAGCCAGAACCTTGTAAACCCATCTTTTCAAACAGGCTAAACATAATAAAGGTAACTCATGGGCCTCATCAGCGAATTGGAGTGTGTCTACCACATGAAGACTTTTCCCTTGTGGAAAGGGTGGATGAGAACAGTTTGTTTCAATGGTCATGAATGCAACTGAAGCAGCATTGTGAAGTGTGTAGAGCTTGGTTATGCATTAAAGACATCAAAATAATCTAATGCATCTGGGATAATCTTAAGTCATCTTTTATCTTGCCTTGTTGACTCTGGAGGAGAGGGTGAGGCTGATGACTTTGTGAAATTCTGCCTCACTTAAATTTAATTCACACATGAGTAAATAATCACCCTAAAATGAAGGACAAAAAAACAACAAAGGATCTTATAATCCCTAACTTGAGTTCCTTGGTCATTTAGAGAGACCATTAAATTTATTTTACTGATAGCCATCTCCAATTGTCCTGATCTATATCTTGCCATTGGATTCAGATAACTCTGGAGGAGAAATGAAGGCACAACCCTCCCCCACTTCAGTCCAATTCACTTGTATGTCATTCTTTGAGAATGGAAGACAAACAACAAAATAGACTTATTAATAAATTGATCATGCTCAAACTTGTCTCTCAGAATTTTTGTTGCAGCTCGTACAGTCACAGTTGATTTTACTAAAAGATTTTTTTTTTTTTTTTTTTTTTTGTGGAGGGCTACCCCTGGGACTGGACTCCTTGGTTCTGATCCAATTTTTTTGAGCAAACATAAGCCCATCTTAGTCAGACCTGGGAATTGTGGACTTTCTCTACAAAAGCTGGTGGAACTACAGATACTCTAAGAAAACTGGTAGGCTAGCTAGTTGGATATCAGTGAAAGCTATTACTCAGAATGGGATATGAGAATGTGTATATCATTTATTTCATTGTGTGTATCAATCATTTCTAATTGACTATTCAGATCCCCCAATTAGGCCTTGAAAAGGGACCCCCCACACTTAATACATTTTGTGTGTGTGTGTGTGTGTGAGGGGGGGGGGAGAGAGAGAGAGAGAGAGAGAGAGAGAGAGAGAGAGAGAGAGAGAGAGAGAGAGAGAGAGAGATTATTTGTTTTTTAGAAAAAAAAGTTGTCTAGACTGGGAATCTAGAAGAGGAAATACTTAAAAACACTCTTCTCAACGTGGACTTAGTTCTCCTATAAATGGGACATAGGAAAGAGGGCTTTGCCAACAGGCAGTTTTTGTGTATGTTGGGATTTTCATGTGCGAGTTTTGTGCATAAGATTTTGACATTAGAATTGTTTGTTTAGTTAATCTATACTACTGTCTGCCTATCTTGTAAGACTGTATCTGAATCTAAGCAAATCCCTGTTATAGAACAAGACTTCCTGCTGTTAGAGAATTCTTTTTTGCAGATAGAGCAACATCTCTTAAAATAGAGGCATCAGAACCATTTCTCCTACATGCAAGTAAAATTCTCCAGGTAGAACAGTAGCTCATGCAAATTGGAGAATTTCTGCTGTAAGAAGTTCCCTCTATAAGTAGAAAAGATTTCTGAAAGCTTATCAGATTTTGTTACAATCAAACTGTGACTGGTTGAGAATTTTTCCTCTTTTCTGTGGTCTAGGCAAATCAGGTATTGCAAATATCTCTAACAGTTTGTACTTCAGAATTTAACCAGCCTCAAAGAGACAAATTATAGAAAACTATAAAATCCAAAGTTCCAAAAGAAACCCCTTTAAAAAAAAAAGATTCCCATTATCCTCAAAACAAGGAAAACTCCATTTAAATCAGGTATGACAAAGAAATGTGCCATGACATTTTGTAAAATCTGGTTTAAAATGGTGAGGGATTCAACCTGCAATATATTTTTACTCCAATTTAGAACTTTTGATTATGATATTTTGGAGAAATTTATCAGCAATGAAGATTCTTATTCGTAACAAATGAATTATTATTTTTGCTGGGAAGCTTTGTCCAAAAAGTCTTACTTTCAAAGCTTTTAAGAGCCCATTTCACACTATCATATTTTACCTTCTTCAGGTACTTCATTTTTGCTTTACTTTGTTGTCTCCTTTTTCTGCTCCTTTAACTTAACTTTCTTAATAAAGGAGCTGGATACTTCCTCTGAAAGAAATACTGACTTGTATTATCCATGCTATAGGAGCTCTTAGTCTTTATTAGACACTTTTTAGTCCTTCTGACCTTTCCCTCTGAAGAAGAGATACTCAGATATGATGAGGAACTTGGAGCTATTATTACTTAGTTTCAGGCAATCTTTAGGGGATACATTTCTACCTGGGGAGATGTAACTAATTTAATGGAGACCCTGTTCTTTTCATGAGAAAATGCCACTAATATGTGAGAGAGCAGATATGTCAAGCCTGATCCTGTTGGCCCAGGGAGTCTTCCTAATTGGCCTTTGCAAGACCACTCTAGAATCCTAACAGTCCAGCATATTACTATAGGCTACAGATGGAAGCATGTGCTGGTCTCCTGTCTTGTCTATCTAATTTAAAACCAGCCATCAAGTCTGCAGGCAAGTGTTATCTGTGTTTTTGTGTGTCCCAGTAAATTAAACTAGCTTCCTCTTTCTGTGGCCTAAATATAACGAAGAACTTTTGCAGGCTTTTATAAAATTATGGGTATTTATAAGAAAGAATCCCTTGCCATCAGGTACATCTTTTATTTATTTATTTATTTATTCATTTATTCATTCATTCATTGATTCATTCATTTATTTATTTAGACAATTTTCCTGTAGCCTTTTCAGCCAAAGGAAAGAGGGTGGAGTTAAAAACTTTCCTATGAAAGAAACAGAAAGACACACCAGCCCTGAAGTCCTGAGGACCTGAGTTCAAATCTGGCCTCAGACACTTAACACTTCCTGGCTGTGTGACCCTAGGCAAGTCACTTAACACCAATTGCCTTAGCAAAAAAAAAAAAAAAAGAAAGAAAGAAAGAAACAGAAAGACAATTTCTCTCTCTCTTTCTCTCTCTCTCTCCACTCCTGACTGTGACTGGACTTGAGATTGCTGAGATAGGTACAAATAAAAAAGAACACTGAATACCCAGCTCTCTGTGTCTGTCTCACTCCCTCTCCCTAACCTTTCTGATTCCAGTCAACTTAAAATCAGACAGGAGATTGATAAGAAAAACAAAAGGGATCCTTAGTTCTGACAGTAATCCTTTGTAGTTTAATACTAGAGACAAAAATCTGTGATGTGGTTTACAAATATTAAAATATCTTAGCAAAAAGAACTAATTGAATTCTTAGACTTTGGGGAAATCCTTTTGAGGGCAAAATGTATTCTGTGTGTGTGTGTGTGTGTATTCATTCCCCCACACTCCCCCCCCCCCCAAAAAAAAAAAATTAAATGCATTTTGGCACCAGAGGAAACTCCTATTTGAACTGGGAATGACAAGACAGCATGGTATTAAATTGTGTGCTGATTATGCTTATCTTTTTTTCTGTTGTCTTGACTTCTCTAACTCTTACCCTTCCTTTTCCTACTGTCAAAGAATTTGAAATGAGGTATTCACTGCTGGCATCTTTCTCTTCCAAAAAACAGCCAGATACAAGATGCTCAGCAGACATAACTGACCTTTTAGTCCCTCTTCTTAGTCTCATAGGAGACAGAAACTTTTGAGTTTTATGAGAAGTGGGGGAGAGGGGAGAACAATGCACTCTACTTCATTCTTAGGCTTATTTGTGTTATCAGTATTTTAATATGAACTAAAAGCTGTTAGCAAGTCTGTATCTCCCTTACTGTATTTGTTTTGTGTAAAACAATTTAACTTTTTTTTTTTCTGTAGCTTTCTCAGCCTAAACAAAAGACTATTCTCTAAGTAAAATGCCATCTTATAAAATTGAGTTTTAAAGAGTGGGATTGTTAGAGTTTTAGAACACAGAAAAAGTGTATAAATCAGGAAAAAGAACACATGAGAGTTTTAAAATCTTCACAAACATAGAACTTTTATAAATATTTTTGATATCAAACTGGAATTGCAGCTGACATTGCTTGCCTATAACCATGTGGTCACACAGCTATAAAATTAAAAGCCACCTAATTTGGAAGATCTTTGAAAGTAAGAAGGGTGTAGTCTGACAGTGAGAATGAAGGGAATGAGGACTAAATGAATTCAGCAAGTAGAAGAAAGTCAAAGAAGTGATGCGTTCAAAAGTATGAAAAAATTAAGAAACATTGTTGAAGGTCCTTATTGTAACTGCAATTGCAAACAAACACTTCACAGGTCTCTGTCACCTCCCTCTTCCCTATCCCCCCCCACACACAGATAAAAGTTGTAATAAGTTCAGATAAGAATGAATAGATGCAAATTGCAGTTAAAATGAAAAGAAAGGATTTGGAGTTGGAAAAAGGTTTGGGAAGAGTCGATTAAATTTTGAGAGATGCCTCTTTGACAAGTACTCAGTGTCTTCTTTATTACCTTCCTTCACCCAGTTTAAGATTATAAAAGAAAACTCCTAGGACTTGTGGATAGGTGTACACATTGTACATACACACACACACACACACACCTTCCCCCCCTTCCTCCCACATATACACTATCCTACCCTCCTTCTTTATCCCAATTGTTAAGGCACTTAGTAAGAGCCTAAAAAATTTAGTTAACTGACTGGTAAAGAAGATCTTGTTTCTTCTAACTGGTGTATCTAGTTATGCCAAGGGCTTCTTTTCTTTTCTTTTCTTTTTTTAAGTAAGTAGCTTTTCCTAGTCCAACTGCCCTGTCCCCTTAAACCTTACCTGGGTTGTATCTGACAAGCCTCAGGGTATCTATCTTCTTTAGGTTATGTGGTTATGTAACCAGATTAGGTTGAGGAAACAAAGGAATGATTTGATTCTTTGCTTGATTTTAAAGAAAAAGAAAATAGTGCCACCATAAAAATTTCAAATCTGAGCTAACTGAAAACATGGGCCCTTGAGAAAATGGAGATTTTAAATGTTATTTGATTTGGTCAAAATTTGTTGTGAAACTAAATTATAATGTGGCCTTGCTCACAGTAAGATACATATTCCTAATAAATAATAGTAGCAAATAAGAAATTAATGTAAATCATATTTTCCATTCTGCATTATCCTAAAAAGTACACGGATTCGAAAACTCGAGTTACAGTTCTGCTCTCAGAAATATATTATCTATGTGACCTTAAGTTAGTTGCTTCACTTTTGGTTTTTTGTTTTTGTTTTTGTTTTTTTTCCAGTTTCCTAATATGTAAAGGGATAATAATAATGGCACCCATCTGCCAGGAATGTTAGAATCTTGTAATTGTGAAGTGTTTAAAATAGCATCTGGCATTATAAAAATGTTAACTATTGCCATTTTTTATTGTTGTTGTTAAGATTAATGTAATTACTTTGTATTGGGTAATTCTGTGATTATTATGCTGGTGTGGCCCTGTGCCAGGGATACTGCTCTACTTCATGTACTGAAGTTGCTCCGGCTTCAGGGCTGCAAAGATTTGGAGAGTCACACAGAGCCCAAAGAGGGAAGGGAAAAGTCCAGGAGAACTGGCTGTGCTTTGATTTGTAATTTTAATCCAGTTATGTGATTCACTGGGGACATATCCTCTTAAGAATCATAGGAAGGAACTGTAAAATTTAAAACTTTATTAACACTTTAACTAACATAGATTTGGTGTTCTCCTTTGCTGTATGTTCCTAAAATTCCTTGCTCTTGCAATTTCACTTAGGTAATCTCAGGTCATTTGGATCATATTCTGCTTTTGTGTCTTAAATCTCTACCCTTACATTGAGACTTGTATCCCAACCCTTTGTAACTTCACCCATCACCCATTTTTTTTTTTTGAGTTAAATCTTATCAAACTAGACTGATAGACTAGACTAAAAGTCAGCTTTATCGGTATAAAACTCCCATTTCCTGTGGATTGAACCCATTACCATAAAAGGTCTTATTTTTCTCAACGAGTTCTTTGGTCATTGCGAGAGGCCATTCTCCTCATTTATTGGTAACTACTATCCTTACTAATAAACTGCTCAGGCCCAGAACTTTGTCTCAAAATTTGTGTCACAAGAGGGGTAAAGCCTGGAAAGTTTATATATTTGTATATTTTTCTAATTGACATACTAATGCATTATTTTGTGTTACAGTTATTTGGGTAGGAGTCATTCCCCCTCAGGCACTACTCCTGGTACTATAAGCTTCATGAAAGCAAGCATCTGTCTTACAGAAACTATGTACTTCATCCAGAACTTAGGAAACTGTTCCACATGTGTTCAATTGATTTTGTTGAAGCTGAACTTATTAGAAGGGAAGGGTTGGCAACAATCTTATCCTTTGGTTTCTCTCACTCTCTTGTGTTCATTCTCCTTCTCACTAGCTTATTCTTGCTCTCTCGCTTTTATAACTCACATCCTCATACATTCCACCAGACTGATAAAAACAAAAACAAAGGGCCTGGCACTGGCATCACCAGATGTGCATGATAAGCTTCTCTTGATTTCATGGAGTCATATTGGCATCTAAGCTACTTCAGACTCATGATTTCTTCTAGGAAAATTGGCAGGGGAATTGTTAGAGATGAATTTGTTGTGGCTGTCTTACTCACCTCATACACCTTTATTTTCTCTCTTATTTTCTTTCCTGTTTATCTCTCTCTTTTTCTTCTCTACTGCTAGGTTGTATTAGTGAGAAAGATTATTTCTTATCCTTACGGTGTGGTTGGGAGTAGGTGTTGAAATTATGAACAGTAGAATAACGTGATCACTTCTGACATTTGTGAAAGTCACATTTGGACATTGTTCAGTATTATTTTAGCAAGAGAAACTCAAAATTAAAACTTCTTTTTAACCTCCTTTTATCTTAATACAGAGATATATTGTCATCAGGGACTACTTTTCCATTATAATCTTGATATAAGGTTTCCTTTAGAATTTCTTTTAAATGGTCCCTAGAAAATGATGCAAAAATCTTTTATAAATCATATTAAGTTCACCTTGTTAGAGAAGGTTGTGGAGGGGAATAAGGTAAGGTTTTCACTTAATTTTGTTATTGTTAAGTTACTTCAATCATGTCTGACTCTGTAATGTTTTCTTGGCAAAGATAGATATTCACGCAATTTGTCATTTCCTTCTCTGTTTCATATTATACATGAGGAACTGAAGCAGAGTTAAATGACTTGCTTAGGGTCACAAAGCTACAAAGCATCTGAGACCAGAATTGAACTCAGATTTTCCAGACTGCAGACCTGGTGCTCTATCCACTGTTTCACCACTAGGTACCTGGTGACTTAATACTTATTAAAATTTTCTTGGAAATTATATTAGATATACTTTACACATTGTTATAGCAAAAATATTTTCATAATAATTGGATTCTGTGATACACATATGTAACTCCTATGTCTTTCTTTCCTCATAATCTCTTTCCCTCTAGATTTTATTTATTTCTAATTTCTGGATAAAACAAGCAATATAATAAAAATATAATAATAAAATAAAAATAAAATAAAAAATATAATTAAAAAAGATGATCCCATATGTAACTGAAAGTCTGTTATGTCCAATTTGGTATTCCTTTTAAATATATAAAGAAGTTAGAATTTTTTTTTCTTTCCTCATTTTCTCCCTTCCACACCTTAGATTTTGAGTTCCTTGAAGCTTCTTTTTGTATCCCCAGTGCTTATTAGCACATTTCCTGACACATAGTAGACACTTAATAAATATTGATTGATTACTCCTCCTAAAATACAAATCTGACCATGTACCCTGCCACATCCCCCAAGTAAACTCCAGTGGATCACTATTACCTGTAGGATCAGATACAAAATCCTCAGGCATTCAAATCCTTTTATAACTTGGCTCCCTCATACCTTTTCAATCTTTTTATGCATTATCTTCCCCCTACTACCACCCTTATCCCTTGCTTTTTAATCTGCTTCATTTTTGCACCTTCCTTTCCTTTCATCATCAAGCAAGTTCGTCCCTTTATTTTTTTGTTAAAGAGGAAAACCACATTTAGCAAAATTAACTATACTTCAATTGAATATTACTATTTGCTATGATCTGTACTCATAAAGAAGAAATTGTGATGCATTTTTTCCTTCACTTTTTTTTCCAGAGATGAGCTTGATCATTATAACTGCATAGAATTTTAGTTTTATTTCTTATTTCTATTTACATTGTTATAGATGTTATTTTTCTGGTTCTCTTTATGATTCTACATCAGTTCCTTTTAGCCTTTTCAAGCTTCTCTGAAATTCTTCATATTCATCATTTCTGGTGACACATTACATTGTGTGTGTGTGTGTGTGTGTGTGTGTGTGTGTGTGTGTGTGTAAATTTAGAAATCTTTAAAATATAATTCCAAGTTGTTTTTTTTTAATGATTTGATCAGTTTATTTATGTTTCTGCCTTTTTTTCATTGTTTCCACTATTATATACTTTGTTTCTCATTACCTGTATCTTTGTTATTCTGTCCTATAGGCTCAAGCTATGAAAACTGCTTGATTTCATTTTTTAATTTTTATTACAAATGTGACATTTAATATTCCAGTCATGACTTCATTTTGAGCTTATTGTGGTATATGGTGTGGCATGTAGTTCTAAATTGCTTTCTAGCTTTCTCAGCAGTTTTTGTCACATAAAGTTATTTTTCAAGGACCTTGTTTCAAGGTATATTGTGAACACTAAGCTATTGAATTTGATTCCTTTTTTTTTTTTTTTTTGCTTCTTGCTTATTCAGCCTATTTCATTATTTCAATTTTCTATTTTTTAGCCAGTAACAAAATTTTAATGATTATTATTTTATAATGTATTTTCAGATCTAAACATGCTATTTCTCCCTTCATTCAAAATTATTTGCTTTGAAATTCTAGATTCTAAGTCATCTCTTTGGCATAACACTAAGCCTGTAAATCAGTTTAGGTAACCTGATAAATTGTATTATACTGCTGTGGCCCAGTTATGAACACTGTATCCAATTATTTGTTATTCTTAATTTATCATCTTAAATAGTGTTGGTGTTAATACTAATATGTTTTGAATATGCCTTATAGGTTGACTCCTTGATATTTTATTCACTTTTATTTCTGACTTTTTATGATTTCCTTCTGAATTTTATTATTATTATTAAGAAAAGCTGTTATTTTCATTTATTTTAAGTCCTATTGTATTACTATTGCTTTTAATATCTTTCCTAATACATAATTTAAAAAAATTAATAATTGTTTACTACCATTACGCAGTTAAAATAAATCTTTGATAGAATGCACTTTATGTCTTAGGTGTATTCTTGAAAACACTTGGATGAATTTGGTTATATTTTCTCATTGATAGAATTTATTTTCATCTCTTTTTTTACATAGCCTATCTGTCAAACTGTAAATTTATGAAAAATATACTTTAATACAACAGAGGTACTGTTATATAAAGGAATTCTGTGGTAAAACTTTTTGTGATTAGCTTTGTAAAAATTTATTTTAAACTTTTTTACATGTCTTTATTTTTTATTCTGACCTGAAAGTTGCCCCCCTAGGTTCTCAAAGGCATGGCAACCAGACTACCAAAGTTCAGAGATGAATTCATCATCATATTAGCCTGAAAGGGCTGAATTTTTCAGCCATATCAATTCTTTAAAATAATTTGCTAAGAAAAGATCTTTGAAATGTTTCCTCATCCTTCTTTTCTCCCCCTGAATTATTTGTTCTTGAAGTATTAAAGTAGATTTCTTCAGTGAAGAGAATTATATATAATTCATAATTAACTAGGGCATTTAAAGATTCAGAGATAACATGAGTAATTGAAATTTAACAGATAACACTTTTTTCAGATGAATCACCAAAATATCTAGTTTAACTATATTTGCCTATCTGCAAAGGAATGAGAAGTTACAAATGACTTGAATAATTTGTTAAAATGAATTATTGATCATTAAATAATTGAAAGTTGGTTATAGATTAAAAGAATTTAAAGCAGCATTAAATTATTAGTGATTCAGGCCATCGGGAGCCCAAAAAACAGCTTTAAAAATTTTCTCTCTTTTGATTTTTTATTTTTTTAAATGTACAGATTACTTAATTTTAACATTGGGTTTTTACATTTTTGAATCTAAAAGCTTTGGGGATATAAATTTTGAAAAGGAATATTCTTTGTTCTTTCAAGAGGTATGTTTGTTCTTTTACTGATTTCTGTCTACAGCCTCTGGAGTAAGCTTATTTTGCAGGCTTTAATCTTAGCATCAAATTCAAAATCTTTTAAGCCACAATTTACAAAAGTAGGCTAACATTTTAGAACAATATTAAGGCCATCATATTCTATTCTCTTTATCTAATATTAATATGCACAGTATTTTCACAGGATAGATAAATATTTGGATTATCAATCAGAAGTACCTAGACTTAATAGAAATATATTTGAATATAAGTTGTTAATGAATTAAATTCAGTTTACATGTTGACATTTAAAGCTTTGGGGGGAAGGAGTGAAGATATTTTGACTTAATTTATCCCAGATCTTTACTTATTTTACCTAACTTCTTTTATTTTATTATCATAGGAATCCTGAGACGTGTGATGAGGGAACAATATCTACTTACTGAATGAAGATTTCAGCTTCTTGCTACTGTGAACCTGTTTATTAAAGAATCCACCTGCCTTTCTTTAGTTAAAATTTTATCATCTTCATAGACTGGGGTTTTTTTTTGAAGTTTTCCTGATTCCTTCTTTATTAGAAGAAGTTCTGGTCAGAATGTAACAGTTGATCAATGTCTGATTGCTATATAAAACAATAGACTAATATTCTCTTTCTAAAGTTATATTTTATTCACCTCCAAAAACAATCTTTGACATAAATAGAAACCAAGTCCTTTTTGAATACTTTTATTGAACATGACTCATGGAGAAGAGCTTGGCTCTGATATGCACCAGGATCCTATTGTTTTAACTTACCTAGAGGGATTACTAATGCATCAAGCAGCAGCAAGGTCAGCTACTGTAGTTGACAAAAAGTCTACTGGGCACAGTGGAGAGGATCAAAACTTCAAGATTTCTGGAAATATTTTTCCTACCTGTCAAAATAATGGTCCGAATCTCAATACAAATACTTATCAGGGATCTGGCATGCTACATCTCAAAAAGGCAAGATTATTACAGTCTTCTGAGGACTGGAATGCTGCAAAGAGGAGGCGGTTGTCTGATTCAATTGTAGATTTAAATGTAAAACAGGAAGAGTTGCTAGCTGGCATGGTTGAAAATGTGCCTAAAGGCAAACAGGATAGCACATTACTTGCTTCTTTGCTTCAGTCCTTCAGCTCTAGGCTGCAAAGTGTTGCTCTGTCACAACAGATTAGGCAGAGCCTCAAAGAGCAAGGATATTCTCTTAGCCATGATTCTTTAAAAGTGGAGAAAGATTTAAGGTGCTATGGTGTTGCATCAAGTCACTTAAAAACTCTTTTGAAGAAAAGTAAAAGTAAAGATCAAAAACCTGATGCTAATATATCTGATGTAACTAAAAATCTAATCAAAGATGGATTTATAGAGTTACCTCACACTGGACAGAGTGGAGCAAAGGTAATTAATGAACCTTTGTCATGTGCTGCAAGACTCCAGGCTGTTGCAAGCATGGTAGAAAAAAGGTCTAGTCCTGCTACTTCACCTAAACCTAGTGTTGCTTGTAGCCAGTTAGCATTACTCCTTTCCAGTGAAGCGCATTTACAGCAGTATTCTCGGGAACATGCTTTAAAAGCACAGAATGCAAATCAGGTGGCAAGTGAAAGACTTGCTGCTATGGCTAGACTACAAGAAAGTAGCCAGAAGGACCTTGCCCATTTTCCATTGTCAAAAGGGTTGTCAAGCCATCTTAATGGTCAAGCAAAATCATCATCAAATAAGCAAGTAGCTGACAAAAACATAACAGCTTTTCAAAGTCCAATGGGAATCCTTCATTCTCCTCCTAGAAATGCAGAATATAAGAGCACACTGGACAGAAACAATTTAAAACCAGCTGCCAATAATAGTTTGCTTTTACATCTTCTTAAAAGCCAGAATATAACTAAACCAACTAGTGGACATGATCAGAAGGAGAGAGTTAGCATTTTTGAGGATAGTAGTACACCCACAACTATTGATGAATATTCAGACAATAACCCTAGTTTTACAGAAGATGACAGTAGTGGTGATGAAAGTTCTCACTCTAACTGTGTCCCCATTGATTTATCTTTCAAACATCGAATTGAAAAACCCGAGTCCAACCAGCCTGCCTCTCTAGATAATCTTACTCAATCCTTGCTAAATACTTGGGATCCAAAAGTTCCAGGTCTCAGTGTCAAAGAAGATAGACACACCTCAAAAAATTCTAAATTGAATCCTCACCAAAAAGTAACACTTCTTCAGCTGTTACTTGGACATAAGAATGAAGAAAACCTAGAAAAAACAACTGGTTCTCAGGGATCACATAGTAATGTGACAAAATTCAGTGCACAAAGTAGTAAGAGGACTCCTGTATTAGAAAGCCCCAATGTAAATCAAGCTACTCCAGTGAGCACTCCACCTTTGCTTACATCTGCAAAAGCAGATTCACCTATAAACCTTTCTCAACAGTCTCTAGTCAAACACAGTTCACCCCAGTATGTTGGTAATGTTCAACCCAAAAGACTGATGAATCCAGCATCTAAACACTTGATAGATCTTACCAAAAACAAAGAATTGCAAGGAACTAATAAGCCGAACCAAAATGACAGTGCACAAAATTCTACAACTTTCAGTGCCAGCAAGCTGTTACAGAATTTGGCTCAGTGTGGAATGCAGTCTTCTGTATCAATTGAAGATCAAAGAACAAGCAAACATCTGTTAAATGTAAACATTGATAAACCTGTAGGTTTGATTGATAGACTAAGTAGTCCTCTACTCTCAAATAAGCCAAATATACTTGAAGAAAATAATAAAGCATTCAATAATCAGTCAACAGTCCCTGAACCAGGATTCTCTGGTTCTGAAATAGAAAATTTGCTTGAACGACGGACAGTTCTTCAGTTACTACTAGGAAATCCCAACAAAAGTAAAAGTGAAAAGAAGGAAAAAATTTCTTTAAGAGATGAAAGTTCCCAAGACCATGCAGATAAAGCTTTAAATGAGCAAATATTAACAGTAAAAATAAAATCTGAACCTTGTGATGATTCACATATTTTCCATAATTTGAATGTCCATCAGGGCCAAGATGCAATAAGTAACAAATTCTTAGGTGTGGTTCCTAGTCTGCAGAGAAGTGCAGCTGCTTCACCAGCATCTGAGGACTTCAAATCAGAGCCTCTTTCACCTCAGGACTTTTCTTTTTCTAAGAATGGCTTGTTAAGTCGATTATTGAGACAGAATCAGGAGGTTTACCCTACAGATGACCTGGACAGAAGTCACAGGAATAGTGAATTGACTCTTTTAGAGTCTAAGAGTCTTTACACTGTTCCTAAGAAGAGGAAACTTAATATTGAGCCTTCAGAAAGTCCCTTTAAAAAAAAGATGAAAAGTCATATTTCTGATGGTGCAAATAATCATAATCCTTCTACGGAATTGTATGGGCCTTTGCTTAATAAACAAGAAATGAAATGTAACAGAAATGATCTTGAATTTAAGTATCCATGTCATGGTTCAAATAATGAACATGAAAATAGGAGTTGGTCTAGAGATGGTAAAGGCTTTAATGTGTTGAAACAGCTACTTCTCTCAGAAAATTGTGTGAGAGATTTGTCACAGCATAGGAATAATACTTTAATGGATGTTAAGAAAAAAGGAAACAAAAATAATGTAATCAATAGCAAATCTGAATTTAGCATTTCTTCTTTAAATGGAGTTATGAATCATTCTAGTCAACTCAGTAATTGTATAGATAATGGGACATTTTCATATCCTGTAGCAGTAAGGAGCCCTGCCAGTTCTCCTTTCCAGTCCTCTCCTGAGCACTTGGGTAGTGCGGTATCTAGACAAGAAGCTGGGCAGTTAAGTGTATGTCCCATTCCCAATGAAAAGGGTCCCATTAAGTGGGTTATTACAGGTATGGATAAAAATGAATGTGAAAAAGACTCACCAAGACTGACTAAAACCAACCCAATTCTGTATTACATGCTACAGAAAGGAGGTAATTCTGTTAGCAACCAAGAAGCACATGACAAGGACATTTGGAATGAGTCATTTGCAAAAAATGCTTCACAGGTCACAGTCAAGGAGGAGTTGCTTCCTGCTGCAGAAACTAAAGTTTCTTTCTTTAATTTAAGAAGCCCTTACAATAGCCATATGGGGAATGCAGCTTCCCACCCACATCATACAAATGGAGAAGTTTATGGACTCCTGGAAAAAGTACTAACTATAAAAAAAGAATCTGAATGAAATCTGCCATCTAGATTTGAAACTTTGTAAAATTAATATGAACTTGAATACTTTATAAATAAGAGCATGAGTTGAAAATAGCATGTTCTAATTGAATTTATTTTTCTTCATTTGGAAAATTATTGGTTACTGGTGATGTTTAAAATAGGCATAGCTCCTTTTTGCTTTATGTTAGCTATCACAGGAAAACTATTGAACAAACAGTTGGTTGTATAACACTTCTGTATGCATCTGACAGCACCTGTGAATAGTTTGTGAATGAAAAATTTTTTTTCAACTACCAGTAATTTAAATACACATAAATTAAAATGTAAATCTGAATCCATGGTAGCAGTAATTCATTTTCTTCCAATCTGTGTACTATGGTACTGAATCTCACTTTGGGGAAGCATAACAGAGCTAGCGTTACACACATACACACACACACACACACACACACACACACACACACACACGTTTTTTAAAGGCTTACTTTTAAAACAGTAATTGTTCAATGGAAAAACATAGTGCCTGCTTACTTATTACTCAATCCAAAAAAGAAATTTGAGAGATCTATTGAAAGTTTTCAGTTACTCAAAAAAAATCTTGTTTTAAATTTTACAGGTTTTTTGTTCAATGCTCTTAATTTGTTTCCCCTCAACTTCCCCGCCTCCCCTGTAGCATTACCATATTTCCTTCATTATATATTTTCTTTTAAATTTTCAGTACTGTTTTATCAATAAAGTGGAGGAACTGATAGCTCCTTTTTAAGAAAGAATTTAAAAATTTTTTATTTCCTTTACACCCAATTGCAGTCTTAGCTTTTTAAGAATTGAGAACTCTGAAATGTTGCTTATAATAATGCTGAAAGTTTGGAATTGCTCAGAAATGAAATTTTGTAACAAGATCAAAATTTTTTACCTCTAATTCTGTCACTTTAACATTTCAACTTGCCTTGTTTGCAAATCATAATTATAACATTTCCTTTGATTCTCATGTTTCTCCCAAGAATATAGAACAAGATTATTGAAGTCATTATTACTTCCTAAAACAAATTTTACCTGGATATCCACACCTTAAGGGTGCCTTAAGGTTCACACAGTATCCTCACATCTTTGGAAATCTAGGTTCAAAACTTTTTTATAATAATAAATTGAGGTAGGAGGGCTTATAACCTTACTATTTGGTTATTGTCTCAGGAAACCAACTGTTTGTCTCAGTTAGCTATGTCTGCTTATGTGACCATAGAGTGAAAATGGATCTACTGCAACCCCAAACTGAGGTAATTTGGTTAAAATATGGCTTGCACAATTTAAGGATCACACAGTAATGAATTTAGAAGTGGGAGGGTCGTCAGAGACCATCTAGTCCAACTTCCTCATTTTATAGATGAAGAACCTGAGGCCTGGAGAAGTTAAATTACTTGCCTGAAGTCCCTCAGGTAGTAAGCATCAGAGGCAGGATTTGAAACCAGGTCCTCTGATTCCAGAGCCAGCACTCTTTCCACTGTACCACACTGCCTCCAGTTTTACTGAATATATACTTAACTTCCATGAGAAGCAGTCACACAAGGAAATTGCTAACATTTTATCGAAACCCAAGAAAAATAACAGCAGATTTAGCCTAAATGATAGGAAGCACACTGGGATAGCTAACAAACATCAAGAAATGCAACCATTAGTTCTGATTGAAAAATAGATCTTAATTTTATTTACATGAAGCTTAATATTTTATTGAACTATAGAGTTCAGGAAGTTTGCATCTTTAAAACTACTAATAATTATAAGCTCCCTTTTTACAACCTAGGCTTCAGTTACCATATTCTACCCAGAACTTAGGTATTTTGTTTTGATTTTAAGTATGAGCCATTTTAGTAACTGGCCCTGTAAGGACAGAAACTTGTGGTGCAATTAACCATTAACTAGAAGAATTCTAATTTAGGGTGTTACTAAAGTAGTTTGATAATTTTTATATGAAAGATTCAGTATAATAATATAAGAAAAGGGGATTTACTCTACTTATTGAACGTCTGTCTAAAGTCTTAAGTGATTATTTTTCTCAAAATGATTTGTAAATAGTTATGGAATCTATAGAATAATAGATAACCCAGAGTAAATAATGGGCTATATCAGGGTGACATGGAGGCATGCACTTTTCTCATTGTGAAATGAGAATTATTCTAATGGTCAGTGAATATATGCATGGAGAATGTGTTGTACTCCATCTCATATTTACTCTGTGGTCATCTATTATCTATAATATATACTTTTAAATAATTTTTAAAGATTTTTAAAGTTAAAATGGTGACTTTTTTCATTATTAACAATTTAGCTGTCCCTTTAAATGATGTCAATGAACGGGTACTAGAGCTCTCACAGTCCACAAACAGGCCTATTTCTCATCAAACATACACCTCCAGAATTTCTTCCTTATATATTGCATTTCTAACAACATATATTGTTTACTGTTGTACCAATTTAGATGAGATGTAAGGACAGTGACTACAATTGCTAGTTAACAGGAAGGTATGTTTTAAGGTGACAATTTCAAAAGGGCTAGAAACTGTTAAAATATGAGTTCAACAAAAATCCCTCTTAAGCAAAATAATGATTCTTATGGGGAGGGAAGTTTAATCCTTGAAAAACAGTAGGAAACCAGAATTGTTTCTTATTTTTGGTAACAAATAAAAATATATTAATATGTAGTATATAATGACTTCAAAAAATGTAACACTAATTCACTACAGGAAGTTCCCATTTGATATTTTAAAGAAGAAAAATTCATCGGTACTTTTCACATTGTTTATGCAAGGTTATATACATAGACATTTTTAGAAATTAATTTTAGATATACAGTTTCCCCTAATTAGGACTCATTTGTGGAAGGGTACTACAGCTCTCATTGACATCAGTAAGGTGGCTTTACCAGTTTATTTTCTGCAGCATCTTACAGAGTAAACTTTTTCACATATGTGTATATTTGTATGTGTATACATATGCATACATATACACACCATAGAGAGAGTATGTGTACATATATTGACTTGTTACATGTTGTTAAAATTGGTTTTTAAAAGGTGATGTAAATACTGATTTCCTTAATGAAAAATACGTATTTTGTATTGTTCTAATTCAGAGGAAAAGCCTTTTAATCTCTTTAAGTTCTGTATAGGTAATGTATAAGTGTAAATATGATCAGATAGGTTTAAATTTTTTTGCATGTATGTATACGGTTGCAAGTCTGGGAAGAATGTATAAAATAAACTTTTTATTTAAAGTTGTGATTACCTGCTGCATGAAACATGCATGGGGGACCCTGTGCATATGGCAAAATGTCTTAAGTCAAATCAAATGTTCATCAAAAACAACAGTATTCCATTTCAGGACATAACTGTTTTTTTTGCTGTGGTATTTTAGTTTTGTGAAAGAATGTATTTGAAATTCAGGTGTCTAAAAGAATCAAGTTAATGATTTTTTTTTCAACTTAAAGAACCCACACAACTAAGATCAAGTTTTAATTCCATTGAAAATAAAAACAAAACATTTTATTAGGAATATTCCAATATTAGAAAATAATGGAATATTGTATTACCATTCATGATATAAATTGAGGTTTACACAACCAATTTTGTTATGATGTGCTCAATATAACTTGTCATTTTTATTAGAAATTTAATTTTTTCATCTAGTGTCATGAAACTGTGCATACTGCAGTGTGAAGTTTTTTTTTTTGTTGTTGTTGTTTGTTTTTTGTTTTTATTTTTAAATCTTTTGGTGTTTACTTCCTGCAGTGGATTTGAATAAATGAGAAAAATGCATTGTCTTGTTTGGAATTACTTTTATTTTGGTTGTTATCTAGTTCTTGTTATTTTACTAATAATAAGGTATATGAATGAAAATCCTTGAAGATAAAAATAAATCTTCAAGGACTATTTCTGCCTTCAAGAAAAAAAAAGATAGTAAAACTATTATCTATCAAATTATACAACCTGTAAGAGTGCAGCTAAAGGAATTTCAAAATTTCAATCCATCCTAGCCTAAATTTTGATAATATGTAAGAAATAGTCACTCAGTTTAGACAATACCACTCCAAGAATTGAAATGCAAGTGTTTGTATGTATGTATTACTTCTCTTTATTCTGTACCCATTCTTAAGAGTTATGTCTGAAGACAGTTTTCATTTTTGTTTTTGGCTATTTTTCAGTGATTCATGTTTTTTAAGCAATAAATATTTTTAGTGATGGGTCACTAAAACAGTTATGGTAGGAAGAAATCATAATCTAAAGGCTGGCAGTATAGAAGAGCATACATGCTGTTGTGGTCAGATATCAAAAGAAAACAAATTAATCAAAAAATATTTCAATAGGAAATCTAAATTATTTATGCAAGGTTACATACATAGACATTTTTAGGAATTAATTTTAGATTTAGTTTCCCCTAATTAAGACTCATTTGTGGAAGAGTACTACAGCTCTCATTGACATCAGTAAGGTAGCTTTATCAGTTTATTTTCTTCTTACAGATTAAGATTTTTTTTAATTAAAACCTTTTATTTGTAAAACATATGTATGGGTAGTTCTTCAACATTGACCCTTACAAAGCTTTCCATTACAAATTTTTCCCCCCTAGTCCCCTCCCCTCTCCTAGATGGCAGGAAGTCCACTACATGTTAATTATGTTGAAATACTTGACAAGTCGAATATATGTATACATATTTCCACACTTACCTTGCTGTGCAAGAAAAATCATGTCTACAAGAAAAAAAAATCTGAGAAAGGAAACCCAATGCAAGCAAACTGAGAGCATGAAAATATTATATTGTGATCCACATTTTATATCCCTCTTTCTGGGTGTATATGGCTTTCTTTACTGAACAGTTGGAACTGGTTTGAAACATTTCATTGTTGAAGAGAGCCATGTCCATCAGAATTGATCATTATATAGTATTGTTGTTGCCGTGTATAATGATCTGGTTTTCGTTTCACTCAGCAATAGAGTAAGATTTTTGTTGAACTCTTGACCTATCTGCCATTAAGTTCCACAGTTTCCTATAGGTATAATTAGGTGTGTTTATTCACAGGTATCCAGTACTTGGCCAACTTTTCCTTAGAGTCACAAGCTAGCCTGACATTTTTAGCCAAAAATTGTACCTAAGTATATGCAAACTACTAGTATTAAACACTTTCTAATATATCTTCTGCTAGTAAGCATAGATCAATTAATAATTGTAACTCGAGATAAATGTAATTTTTCATGTGACTTTTTTAACAATATTATTTTTCCCCAATTACATGAAAAGACAGTTTTTGACATTCACCTTCATTAGATTTTAAGCTTCAAATTTTTCTCCCTTCCCCAAGATAGTAAGCAGTCTTCACTAAGTTATACACATATAGGCATGTTAAACATTTCCACACTAGACAAAAGGGGAAAACCACGAGAAAGAAAAAAATGAAAATTGTGTGCTTCTCGTGACATATTCAGGGATTTTGGAGTTGAGTGCCTGCCCCTATTACTGAATTCCTTTTCAGTATTTCAACTAAGAACCTCTCAGAGTACAAAATGGAATTTTTAATGGTTTTCATATTGTATATAACCTATTGTGATACCTTGATATACCAATTTACTTAATTCGTGAATATCCCAATCACATATTTAGATGAGTACCTACTTTGTTCAGTGTATTTTTTAAGCTTTAGAATCTTCAAAATAAATTATTTATAATTTGTGATAGAGAAAAAGAAAGCTGATAATAGAATAATACATACCTTAGATTTTGAAGAACAGATTGAAAAAGATTTAGAAGAGGAGAGGCAAGAAATAATAGATTCAATCTATAGGATAGTCACCTAAGGAATAATTAATAGTTCCCCAAAATGAAATTCTAAGAACTGAAACTTTGTATAACGCCAAAAAAAATTGTAACAAAATTAATGTGTATGCATAGGGAATTCATCAGCCAATTTAGGGTTTTTTTTTTTTTTGCTTGTTTTGTTTTCCCTTGTAATATGGAAACATTAATTGTTAAACCTTTTGTTTTGACATCATTTTGTTCTTCCCTAGTATTATGATCATTTCTTTAAAAAAATTTTTTTAAACTAGTCTTTATTAGAGAAGTTCCACTATATTCTGCCTTAATCAAGAAGTTATCTAAAACATCACGATGTATTGTGCTATATTTGGAGAGCATTATTGAGAAACTTGAACTGGTTTGAGGAAACTTACAAAAAGAACTGGAGATTTTTATTTAGAGAAGAGATGATGTAGGGGACATGATCACTGTCTTCAAATACATGTGGGAGGCTTATAATAATAGTGATGAGATTTATTCTCCTTTGCCTCAAAAGGCCAAAAGAGTAGAAGAGAAAAGATTATATCTTAACCAAAGGACAAAATGCTAGCCATTAGAATCCAAATATTAAATAGTGGGCCTGGATTCAGTAAAACTCAACTTCTTCATTTCTAATCTGGCCTCAAATACTGGCTTTATGATTCTAGGCAGATCACTTAACCTTGTTACTTCACTTTCCTCATTTGTAATGTGATTAGAGAAGGAAAAGGCAAAGCATTCCAGTATTTTCTTTTTTGCCCAAAAAAACCCCCAAAAAACAAACAAACAAAAAACAACAAATTGGGTCTCAAAGACTGAGACAACAAATTGAATGGGCTGCCAGTAGGTAATAACTATTTATTAATTTTTGTAGGGTACTTAAAAGATTTACAAAGTGCTGCCAATTATGCAACATTTTAGTGGCAATGAGGTCTCCATCACTGGAGATCTTTAAACAGACTGAAGGACTTCTTATTGAGCATGTTACAGAGAGGGTATTCCTGCTGTGGGAGTGGACTGCATTCATCCAATATTGTCAGATAGCAATTTCTTTTTGTTAATTACAATTTGGATTTCACTTCCCTGAAAATAATATCCCGTTCACCCACACTTTCCCTTTATCCTGAAAATTATTTATGTTCATTACTGTAGAAAAGCGGTTCTCAAACTAGTCTCAGTAGCCATTCACACTCTTAAAAAGTTATTGAGAATCTCCTTTCAAAGAAGTTTTATGTGAATTTTATCAAATTGATATCTGCTGATAGAAATTTAAGCATCTTAGTATTATTGTGGAAATAGATTTGACCCTATAGCTTCCCAAGGGTTTATGGATCACACTTTGAAAAATGCTTCTGAAGAGAATAGGGCTCTGGATTTGAAGTAATAAAGACTTGGATTCTAATCCCATTTTAGGATGAAGTGGAAAATATGTTTTAACCTAAGTTTATCCAATTTATATTTCATATGCTATTAAATGCATAACTAACTCCAATTTTAAAAGTTCTGAATAATGCTGATTTAAATCCTAACTTTAAAATCCTGGATAACTAATTAGTAATAGTAACTGTGTGCCATTCACTATTCTAAGCACTTCACATCTATTATCTCGTTTGATCTTCAAAACAATTCTGGGATGAAGATGCTATTATCCCAAATGGTTTAAGAGAGATATCCTAAATTTATTTTTGCTATTTTGTTCTTTTGGTTGTTTCATTGAAGTTGGACCAAACTTAAACTTTCTACCCTGTTCCTGATTTTGCAGGGAAAATAGCCTCTGAAAGATAAATTAAAATGCCATAATCTTGTTGATCTGTTTATATTTTCTTCACTTGTGCTGCTAGGCTAAAAATATTTTGAACAAACACTCATTTAATGCCAAATCTGGACATTGATGAAGGATCTAGTCTTCTTTAGCTAAATTGTGCTTACTCATTTTCTTACTTTCTCCTATTGTGATGCCCTGTTACTTGTAATTATTCATAACCTTTTGTTTCTAACCTTGGTCTTTCATCCCTATTCCTCCTCTATTTATTGTCATTAGGAACCCTCATTCTATTAGGGAAAAGAAGAAGAAGAAAAACAAACTTCCTTTTTTGTTCACTGATGCCTTTTACCTAATTGGAATCCAAAGCCTATTTCTTAAAGATATCAAATCTCTCAAAAGTGATATAAATTAAAACTGCTGTTCTTATTGCCCTTGGATCAAGAGAACAGTATTGGTACTTAATGCTCTTCTAGTATCACTTCTGCTGCTCATGTTTAGAATTTATAACATTTGACTGTGTAACCCCATTATTGCACTTGTTAACATCCAAAAATATTAAAGACTTTCTCCCATCTTGGTCAGTGATTTTAGCCCCTCATTCAAAATCATCCCCATGGACTTTGATCGACATCATGATGATCATTCACATACCTTTTACATTAATTCAGATGACCATATATCCATTATTCTAGCAAAGATGGGCAAAGATTTTTATAACTCAGAAGTTACTCACTTAAAAAACCTTAAACTGAATTTCACCTCCCTAAAAATAATATCCCGTTCATCTACACTTTCCCTTGGTCCTGAAAATTTCATTTCCCCTCAGTCCTTTGAGCCTTGTAATTTTCCTTTTTAGCAAATTTAATTCACTGCACATCAAATACCTGTTTTTAGTAAGGCACTGTTAGATGCTGAAGATTTCAATTCAAAAATAAAATAATACTTGTCCTTAAGTATCTTATATTCTATCAGGGAGATTAAATGTGAATGCAGCTAAGGAAATCAAACATTTAAAAAAGCAAGAAAGAGAACAAAGTTATTGAAAACTGAAGAGTGAGAAAGCCTTCACTGGGAGGGCTTCTTGGAGGAGAGGGCATCTGAACTGAACATTAAAGATTCTGAGATGTAGGTAAGAGGTAGCAGTGCATTCTGGGTTCAGTTGAGGAGGAGTGGGACAATTTGTGCATGGAGGTGGGAAATACCATGTTTGAAAAATAACTTGGCATGCCTGAACTAGAGGGAATGAAGATGAAAAGTATGATATGTAACTGGAAGGTTGTAGCTGTGTAGTATAACACCTTAAATGCCAGGCTAAGGAGTTGTATTTTACTTATTTGCAATGAGAATCCACTGAAGATTTTTGATCACAAGAACGATCTGTTCGGACCTCTATCTTAGATTAATTTGACAATTGTGGGGAGAATTCAAAAGAGAAGAAATTGATAGCAGAGGAATAAATTTTGGAGAAATATAATAAATTTCAGTCCCTAATTTCCTTCAGAATTCAGCTCAGGCTACTTCCTAGCAGAAACTGTTCTGGTATATCTCATTATTAGAGTTCTTTAAATTATCCTGAATATACTTAACTATATATATTTCTCCTGCTCTCCCCAACTCTCAATGGAATATAAACTTGAGGCTACTTTTCATTTTACTTTTGTATCCTCAGAACCTAATATGGTGGTTGTATACAGTAGGCATTTGATAAATAATTGTTGGATTGGATTGAATTCAAGTTGGAAGTGGTCAGCAATGTAAAATCTGATAAAAAAAAATCAAGGATATGGACTGAGAAAACACCACTGGGTTTAACACGAGATTATTGATAACCCTGAAAAAAGTAGTTTCAGTCATTTTGGAATGACACTGGGATAGAGGATTAAGGAAAGAATATCATAGGATACTCATGGGAGTTTCACTGAGTATGGTAGTCAATCAGAATAAAAGTATTTTTCTAGTAATAAAGTTCCAGTTCGATAATATATAATGAGTTATGATCATAATGGACACCTTTGTATAACTGTCTGATCTCCCTTTCTCTGGAGTAGTATCTCTGGAAGCTTAATAGCAAGGGGTTGAACAGTGAAAGGGTGATTGAAACAACAGGCAGAGAATGTAAGTGGTTCTAGGTATTTGACAGTAAAAGGGAAAATAAAGTATGATAGTTTGCAGAGATTGTAACCTCATGAAGGTTTACATTGGGAGAAGTCTGAGCATATTTGTCAGAATTGGGTAAGAATACGGTTAGTAAGAAATTAAAAAGGAGAGCACAAATAATGATTGAAATAAGTGGATAGGATCAAGGACTTAATTAGAGATGTTACTTCTTAAGAAGAAAAATTATATGCTGGTGTTGTAAAGAAAAAAGTAGGTGAAGTTTTTGAGATGTAAAATAAGGAAAATGAAAGAGTTCATGATGAATGGATTCAGTTTTTCAGTCAAGTAGGAATCAAGACAATTTATCAGTGTTTGGAATGACATTAGGATAGAGAATTAAGGAAAGAATATCATAGGATACTCATGGGAGTCTCACTGAGTATGGTAGTCAATCAGAATAAAAGTATTTTTCTAGTAATAAAGTTCCAGTTTGATAATATATAATGAATTATGACCATAATGGAAACATTTGTATAACTGTCTGAGCTCTCTTTCTCTGGAGTAGTATCTCTCCCTGAAAATGTATAGGGTAGAGGGAAATTTGTCTTCAGATGGGTTCCCACACAGACAGACATTGATATAGTCCAAGGATATAAATGAAATTAAGTATTAACTTTCCAACTGCAAGACATTGCTAAACTGAGGAAATTCAGCAGTTAATTAGTGAATCAATAAGCATTTATTAAGCACCTATTATGTGTCAGACACTATGCTAAGCACAGTGGGGGAGGATAAAAAGACACAAATTCCCTCAAGTAGCTCACAATCTAATAGAAGACAAAAATAAATATATACAAATTTTACACAAGAAAACAGGAAATATCAGAGAGAAGGTAGTATAATTAAGACAGGGGTGTGACTAGATGTTTTATTTGGGACTAAAAGTAAGCCTAAATAGAACTGAGGAAGGAGATTGTTCCAAGTGGAGTGGAGGAGTGGGGAGAGGAAGATAATATACCAAGAGCTGAGAGATGGGGTGTCTTATTAATATAACAACAAGAAGGCCAGTGTCAATGAATTGAAGAATATATGGCAATGAGTAAAATATGAGAAAACATGCATAAGAGATAGGTTATGAAGAGTTTTTAAATACCAAGCAGAGGATTTTGTGATTGATTCTGAAGGAGCCACTAGAATTTAAGTAGAGTAGATGACATGGTTGGATATCACTTTAGCAAAATCATTGTAGTGGCTAAATACAGGATAAATAAAATGGATTGAGACTTGTAGTAGGTAGATCTACCTAAAGAGACTGTAACTGGAAAGGATAGCACCTAAGTTTTGAGCCTGGGAAACTGAGGATTGTGGTACCCTCAAGACTACTAGGGGGAGCAGCTAGGTTAAGCAGGGGATAGAGCACAAACCCTGAAGTCAGGAGGACCTGAGTTCAAATTTGGTCTTAGACCCTTAACACTTCCTGGCTGTGTGACCCTGAGCAAGTCACAACCCCAATTGCCTTAGCAAATAAACAAACAACAAAAAAAAAGTACTAGGGAAGTTTGGAAGTGGTAAGGAAGTGGGAGAAAAATAATGATTTCAGTTTTGGACATGTGTTTAAGATTTTTGGAGGAAAGTAGAGATGCAAGACTGGAAATTAACAGAGAAATTACGGCAAGATAGGTATATTTAAGAATCATCAGTATAGAGATAATTTTAAATACAAAAGATCTGATTAGATCGCCAAGTGAAAATGTATAGAAGGAGAAGAGACGAGGACCCAATTTAGATCCCTATGTGTTACCTACATTTAGTGGGCATGTGGTGGATGAGAATCCCACAAAGAAAACTAAAAAACAGTCTGATAGAAAGAAATAGAAACAGGAGAAACTAGTCTCCTGAATATTTAGACAGGAGAGTATCAAGAAGATGAGAATAGTCAACAATGCCAAAGTCTGCAGAGCTCTAAAGGAATGAAGACTGAGAAAAGGACATTGGACTTGACAATCAGGAGGTCATTGGTAATTTTGAAGAGATGAATTTTGGATAGAATAAGATTGCAAGCCTGATCATAGAGGGCGATAAAAAGAGAACAAAAGGATAAAAAATGAAGGCACATATTATAGATGTTTTTTTTCTCTAGATGTATAGCACAAAGGGAAATAGAGACAGGACAGTAATCAGTGGAGTTAAAGAATCAAGTGAAAATTTTTTGAAGAAGGGAGAGACATGGATGTATATGTAGACAATAGGGAAGTAACTAGTAGTGAGATGCTGAAGATAAACAAAAGTTAGTATGATAGAGGGAGCAAACTGTTGGAACAGAGGGGATAGAAGGAAATTTCCTGTATATGTAAAGGGATTTGCCTTGGGAAGGACTAGGACCATCTCTGTAAAATAGAAGTGGTGGAGACAGTGGCAGAAGACATCTGAGATTAGAAATCTAAGATTAGAAAAAGTGGAGAAGAGGGAGTTCATGGTGAATGGACTCAAATTTTAGCAAAATATGAGGCAAAGATCTCAGTTGAGAGACTAGGTTTTCTCCATTTCCCTGCTCCAATTTCAGAATCATGTGTGTAGAAGCAAAGGCAGGGGATAGTGGGAATGATCCAAGGCTAAGTGCAATTGACAATATAAGGGGCCCCAGGGACTCGAGGATTAGTGTGGAGTTGAACTAGTTCACCAAGAGATCAGGTTGAGAAAGAGGAAAGTAGTTAGTACAAAGGAAGTGGCCTGAGAGGTCAAGGGATTAGAGTTCAAAGTGTAGACAAAGTAGATTTTAGTGAGGTAGGAGGAAAAATAAGTGCAAAGCCAATAGATTGTGGTCAGAGAAGGGGACTTCAGAATTTTTTTAATATGGAGGTAATCCATTTGTTGGTGATAGCAAAATCAAGATTATTATTATCTTTGTATGGGACTGAGGTGAGATGGAGGAGTAAATAGGTCATGAGAAGTGAGTAGATTCAAGAACTGAGACATTAGGGAATCTGAATGGGGAGTTATGTTTGTTGAAATCCCCTTCTGTTGGAGCAGAAAGAAAAAAAATGTGAGACAACTACTGAACTCATTGAGCAAGTAAGGGGAGTGACCCCAATGACTATAAATAATAGCTACTAGAATTTTAATTGGATGAAAGATTTGGGGTATATGGATCTGAAATGAGGAGATTATTGAATGATGAAGATAGAGGGAGAATTTAGAAGTGATAATAGGGAGCAAGGAATATTCCAACGTCCACTCCAGGAAAAGACTGAAGGAGCACCCAGTATTGGAAAAGATTGCCAGGGAAGCTTTGTCATTGGGAGGAAGCCAGGACTTGGTGATTGCTAGAAGACAGAAAGAAAGAGAAAGAAGAGTTAAGATGACATCTTTTATTTAATCTATGAAACAGGCATTTCAGAGGATACAGTGGAAAGGAATAGGTAGCATTTGGTTGGAACATGGAGGTAGGAAGGGCTAGAGAGATAAATAATGAGTTAGCTGGTAGAGGATAGGGAATTTGAATGGTGATCTACAGGGATTAGATTCACAGGGATGTATAATAGGACTAGGTTGAAGTATGTTAATCGTTGAGTTGAAGGTGCTACCTCTCTTCTTCCCCAAAGTGACTGGTGAACAAATACAAGACATTCATAACATAAAATGGAAGAATCATGGTCAGATGGAGACCCTGTTTCACCAGAGGAGGTAGCCAGTGCATAGATAATGACTGGGAAAGAACTGAGAGGTGGAGGGATTTGAGGTCACATTAAAAAACAAGATTAGGGGTTTCAAGGCAGAGGGAGAGGTGCAATGATGGATTGTGATCAAATAAGTGAATTTCATTCAGGCAATCAATGCTTTTTATGTGCCAGCCATGTACCAGGTAGTGTGTTAAACTGTGGATACAAAGAAATGCAAAAGATCCACAAAGAAAGGGTCCCTGACCTTGAGATGAATAATGAAGGAAACAACTACAAATAACTATGCACAAAAAACTATGTGCAGAATAAAAAGGAAATAATCAATAAAGGGAAGGCACATGCCTTTAGACAAAGGAAGTTCCTATAGAATATAAGATTTTAGATAAGACTTGAAGGAAACTAGGGAAGTTAGGAGGTGGAGATGGGAAAGAGAACATGCTGTGCCTAAGGGACAACCAATGAAAATGCCCAGAGGTGGAAGATTGAGTGTCTCACTCACAGAACAGCAAAGAGGCCAATGTCCATCTACTATCTGGTCCCCAACTTGCCACAGAGTTAATAAACTCCCTATTATATGTGAGTCCTTCTAGTTCTTAAGGCATATGGCCCTGTTTGTCATGACTTCTAGATTAAGGAGAATTCCAGTAACTAATGTTTCAAACACCAAGATAGGGAATGCTTCTCTGTGATGGTTAGCCCTGTAACGGTACAATATAATATTCTAGTTTCATTGCCTTAATAGCAAGAATAATGGATGAATGAGGCTTTCTTGTATGATTCACAAGAAAATTATGTTTCTATAAGATCAAAAGACCCAGTTTAAGGCCAATAGTATGAGTCCTTCAAAAGGATGTAGAGACACAAGGTAAATTCAATTAGTAACATAAGACTTCAATATTTGGATATTTCTTGAAAGCAAACCAAAATTTGAACCTATATTAGAAAGTAGCCAAGGCAGAGATGTATGATAGAGACATGGTGGACATTTGTATACAGTGATAAGAAAACCATCCCTCTAGTAATTTCTGTACCCATTGCCATATGTACTCATCAGGTAGCCCTCCCATTTCTCTAGTACAGATTATTTGCAACAATCTGCTGGATTGACATAACTCAGGCATAATTTCTGAAACACTGGAATTTAGAACAGTATAGACCTAAAGGCAGCTTTCTCACCATAGAGACTTTACTCATTAATAGTTCTCTTTGTAATGTCCTCCATCTATATCTATGCCTAAACTGTATGATAAAATACTGTATGATTTTCAAGACAAAATTCCAAAGACACTTCTTCCTCAAAGATTTTCCTGATTTTCTAAGCCAGTATGAATCTTGTCATCTTTGAAGCATTCTGTTCCACTTAACGAATTCATCTTAATTTACCTTGTGCTAAAGTTATTCATGAATTGAACTCAATTCTGTCCCTTCTGCATTACCTTCTCCCATCCTCACTTCATCCTCCGACCACCATCACCACTTCTTGGAGAGGAGGGATAGATCTTTCTCAATAACCTTCACAGAGGCCTGCTGTTGCACAGTTTTTTTAACAGATATTGATGAATTGAATTTTATGACATTCTAAATCTTGAAAAAATTAGAATAACAGCTTAATAATAGAAACGTGAGACACAAGTTAGAAGACTCATGTTTTGACAAAACTGAAACTTTCCTTAAAGCTAAATGATGTAGTGCCAGTTCAAGGAAAGAAGTATGAAATACTATTATCATTATTATTTTAAAATTACACTTTTCCTTTCCCTTTTAATCTTTTAATTTTTTTAAACCATGCCTTGAATGAAACTGTAGACTGGCCAAATAAAGATATAAAGCTCTCTGGTAGGAAGAAAGGGCAAATGAAAGTTTAGTTTGTAGATATAATCTTTGAAAGCAGCATTAAATCATTGGCATTTAGGGATGGAAATTAAAAAGAGCAGAAAAAGCTCAGAGGAAGAGTTGCTAAATTCAAACTTGCTCTCAGTTAATCATTTTATTTAGACAGATGATAAAAAGCAGGAAATACATATTTAGAGTAAGTAAATTCAGGATGAAGCTAAAATGGACTACAATGATAATCACTTCCATTTTCAATAGTAATGTGAGGATATTATGAGTTCAGAGAAACATTTATAATATTATTTTACTTGATTCATTCATTAATTTACAGCAGCTAATTTTACTTTATGTTTTTTCCTTATAGGAATAAGAAGGGCTATAAAATTATTAATATTTGGTATTTATACAACCAGAAAAATGTATACATTAAGAAGTATTTAATATACAGCTAATTTCTAGACACAAGAGAACAAGATAAAAAGTTTATGTTCTAATCTTACCTCTCCTAGACCTTTGTAATTTATTATGGCATTAAACTTTAAATTTGAAAATTATCTAATTTTAATAATAAACAGTAAGCATTATTTTAGTTTTACTGATGTATTTTGTTTTTATATCATAAACATTTACAGATTACTCTCAACTGTGGAAGGATCTCTTGAAACAAAGTAAAACAAATTTAGCACAGTTATCTCTTTTGTAAATGTATACAATATTTTGCCTATATAGTTCACTTCTCCCTCCCTCTTTGTTTGAAAAAAATTATTTTCCATCCTTCCCATCATTCACGCCATTGGGAAAAAAATTCTTACAATAAATATTCACAATTGATAAAAAATCAGATCCCCTTATTTCCTACACACACACATGTGCATGCAAGCACCTGTGCACGTGCGCATTCACACACACACATGCATATACTGTATATATCTTATTCTGAACCCTAAATATGTAAACTTTGTATAATGGATAGCATGTTTCATCATCAGTCCTCTGGAATCATGAATGGTCATTGTATCAATTATATAGTTCTTGTAAGTTTCAAAGGTACTTCTACACTGTTGTCATATGTTGACATATAGATCAATAAACTGTGTATAGTTATTTTCATATTGTCTGACTCATTAGAATGTTAGCCCTTGATGGCAAGAATCATAATTTTGTCTTTCTTTGTATTTTTCATTGCTTAGCAAAATGCATGGCACAGAGTAAGAATCCTACGATTGTTTCTTGATGATGATAATTATGATGGGCTCACTGAGGTGGAGGGGAAGTAACTGGTTTCTCTGATACACTGTTGTGTCTCCATGGATTGCATCATGCCCAGGAGAAGAGTATAATTGGATAGCACAGAGATAAATGGGGACTTATTAATGAGGTCCTAATAAATGAGTTAGTCAAAGAACAAATTAGAAAAACAATCAATAACTACATATGAGACAGTGTTAATGTTGAAATAATACATCAACATTTCTGTGATTCATATAAAACTGTATTCAAGATAAAAATATATCCCTAACAGTATACAAAAATAAAATTGAAAAAGGGATGATTAATGAACTGAATATACAATTAAAATTTGAATAGCAACAAGCAAACACACCCTAAATATCATTAAAGAGAAATTTTTGAAAATTAGAGGAGGGATGGATAAATTGGAAGCCAAAAAAGAATTGATGTGCAAAATTAAAAGTTGTTTTTAAACAATTAATAAAAACATTTAGATACCCTGACTAAATATGAAATAAAACTGCAAAAACCAATAGCATTTCTAAAGAGTTTTAATAAAATATGGGAGAAAGTAATAGAAAGGGAAATATCATTCAAAATAGCTACAAAATTTATAAAATATCTGGAAATTAATATACCAAAGCATATTCAATACCTACACAGTTACATTACAAAATCTGCCTAAAACAAAAAAAACTTCAACAGCTGGAGAAATATTTGTTGTTCATGGCTGGGGCGTGTAATAATAGTAGGAGGAGGAGGAAAAATTTGAGAAGGAGGAGGAGAAGAAGTAATAGTAGGATTAGCAGCACTAGAATTAATATAGTCTCTACCAAACAAAAGAATAATTTACAGAACTATGCTAAACCAATAAAATAAAAGTCATTTGTTGAAACAAAAGATCAAGAATATCACTGGAAACAGTGAAAAATGGTAGGAATAAAAACATTCCAAAACTTCCAATTATATTATAAAGCAATCCTTAAAAAACATTTAACATTAATTGAGAAATAGGAAAGCATATCAGTGGAACAGACTATAGAAATAATCAAACATAATGGAATTCATTAGTTAAAATATCATTTAAGTCCAGTAAGCTGAAATTCTTAAATTACTTGCAAAAGAAATCCCTATTTGTTAAGAACTGCTAGGAAAATGGGAAAACAATTGGCTGAAATTAAAGTAGCGGATTATATCATATTCTATTCAAAATAGGTTAATTATTTGAATGTTAAAAATCATGCCACAAAATAGAAGGAAAATACCAGGTATTTTTCAAAAATGTTGAAAGGAGATAAAATCTTAATCTGAGATGTGATAGAGACAATCCTATAAATCATTCTGATTTCTTAAAGTTGAAAGCTTTTTCACGAATAAATTTAATGTAATTAGGATGAAAAGGAAAGTAATCAACTAAGGAAAAGAATAACTTTATAACATATAGCTCTGATATTGATCTAGTATTCAAATATATAAATAATGATATATAAAGCCAAAAGCCATTTCCAAAAGAAATTAACAGTTTTCAAAAAGAATGTCAAACTATTAAGTATATATGCACATCTGAACAACCACAGCTTTGTCTCCCACAAAATTGGTAAAGATGGGAAAAAATGAGAAAAATTAATAATGGAGATGTTATGAAAAGAAAAGCATACTAATTATAGCTATGAATAATGCAGCCATTCTCAAAAACAATTTGAAATTACGTAAAAAAGGGAGATGAAAATGTCCATATCCTTTGACATAGAGATTATACTAGATAGCACATACCCCAGGGAAGTTAGCAATAAAAGGATAAACACTTCACATACAGTAGTCAGGTGATTCACTGGATGGAATGCTGGACCTGCAGTGAGGAAGACTCATTTTTCTTGCGTTCAAATTTAGGCTCAGACACCTTCTAGCTGTGTGACCCTGAGTAGCTCACTAACTCATCTGACTCAGTTCCTGATCTGTTAAATGGGCTAGAGAAAGAAATGGCAAATCACTGCAGTATCTTTGCCAAGAAAATCCTAAATGAGGTCAACAAGAGTTGGACATGACTGAACAACAAGAACAATACATAAAGCAAAATATAATATTTTTATGATAGCAAAGGACTAGTAACAAAAACTAGATTGTGAACTGAATAAAAAGGTTGTAGTACATGAAAGCATATGATGAACACAATGAAATATGGGAAGATATATGAAAAGATGCAAAGTGAAGTAAGCAGAATCAGGAAAATAATATACATAATAACTATTATATATGTAAGTAGAAGCAACAGCAACAACAAAACAAAACAATGATACAAAATTATAATGATTAATATTGGCACTAAATAAGAGATGTGAGAAGATACTTCCTTCTCCCTGTTTCTTTGGAGTCATGGGTATGGATAACTACAATAATGGCAGACTTTAAAGATACATATATATATATATATATGTATATATGTATATACATATATAGTATATATGTATATGTATGTAAATACATACATATACATGTGACATATCATATAATATATATATATTATATTTACTTATATAGAGTATATTTACAAATAATATTTACATGCATATGTAATGCATAACATACATACATATACACATATTGGTTGATTAGTTTTGAAGAATTTTTTGTTCATTTTAATTTCTTTGTTGTAAGAGATATCTGGGGAGGTGGGGGGTAAAGGATATAGAGGAAATGTATGGGATATTAAAAACAATAACAACAATTATTTAAAATTAAAAAGTAAATTATTTTGATGGTCCAGAGTTCTATGACTGTTTTATTTATTTGATACATTTAAATTAAAAAATTGGTAGAAAGGCACATAAAGGAATCATTGGAAAATATTCCTTTCACTATTTTCTGAATTTTCAAATACTTCAAATATCAATAAGATGAGTAGCATGACTAGAACTCTTTGGTAACTCCTAGATGAACTTTCACAAATATCCACTGACAATAACCTATTATAATTAATTTGTGCAATCTAAAGTACGAATAACTAAAACAAACTCATTACTGAAGAGAACATTTTAAAAATGATCTTCTGATTTACTATTATAATCAATAAATTTAACTATTTAAATATAACAGTTTTGGTTAGAGTAAAACAGGGTAGCCCTCTTTGATGTATCATTTTCAATTTTATAAATAACAAAATAAAATAAAGTGGTTGGAGGCAAGCACTGTTTTATCTTGCACACATTTAATAACAAAGATGGAAAAATTTGCAATAAAAATAATATTTTCCTTCCTTTTCTATCTTCCCTTGGAATTATAAATTACTTGAGCAAAAGAACTCTTTCTTTTTGCTCATATTTGTAGTATTAGTATATAGTAGTTAGTTCATAAATACACACTGCCTATCTACTTTCCATTGATTTTTTTCCCCTGGATTTCCAGGAAGGGAGTAAAGGAGACTTCTATTTCCTCCTACCCTTTGTGGCAATGTAAACTTATAATAGAAGCACATGGCAGTCTATAACTGGCCCTCAAGACTCTGGCTGCTCTCTTCTGCTTTTAATTTTCATTTCTTAATGTAGATTAGTGATCAGCAATCTTGAGAAATGGATATTTTCAACCTTAGTAATTTTGGGCCAAGAAGTCCTGAATTAGGGATTCAGCCTTCTATCAAGTCAAAAGAAGAGGATTTCTTTAAGAGCCCACTTCTTTGAGGAAAATAACGATGAAAAAGATCTTCTTGTAACTGAACTATTACTTCAATTAATTAGCAAGCATTTATTAAATATCTATGATATGCATATAATATGCTAAGTACTAAGGATACAAAGATAAAATGAGGGGCAGTTAGGAGGTGCAATGGATAGAGCACCAGCTCTGAAGTCAGGAGGACTTGAGTTCAAATCTGATCTCAGACATTTAACACTTCCTAGCTATGTGACCCTGAGCAAGTCACTTAACCCTCAGCCTTTGCCTCAGCCAAAGAAAAAAAAAGGAAAAAAAGGAAAGAAAAAGATAAAGTGAAATAGGCTTTTTAAGGAAATATACGAAAGATCTATAAAATAAATATAGGATAATTTGGAAGAAAAAGGCACTAGCAACTAAGCTCACAGAAAGGCTTGATGTAGAGGGTAGTCCTTGAGCTGAGACTTGGAGGAAGTTAGGAATTCTAAAAGGAACTAAAAATTCATAACCTAGCTGATCAGGAGTTATGGATCATGTGAGTTCCTTGGACAATGCAATAGTCACTTAATATTGCAGACTTTTGGGGAAAGCTAGATGGTGCAGTGGATAGAGCACCAACCCTGAAGTCAGGAGGACCTGAGTTCAAATCTGGTCTCAGACACTTAATGCCTCCTACCTGTGTGACCCTGGGCAAGTCATTTAACCCCAATTGCCTAGCCAAAAAATAAATAAATATCAAAGACTTTTATGTCTCATGACCTTCTCATAATAACACTATTTTCTCTTTACCTAAACACAATAAAACTTCATGGATACATGCTCATAACAACCAGAGACATTTCGTAGACTATACCATTGTAAAGAGAAAAGACAGAATGTGAGAGTGATGTGTCAACAAGAGCTGGACCAATAATAGACATCCTCTCTAAATTAGACATTTACATTCAACAAAAGCAGCAGCCCCAAGGCAAGAAGACAACCAAAAGACAATATCAACAGGTTAGAATGTTTTTACAAGAGTTTTCTCCATTGCTAACTTGGAGGGAAAGCTGAGCTAATATGCAATTGACAACTGTGGAGTAGAAAAAGAGAGGGCAACTTTCAGAGATTTGTTGTACAGGACTATACTTATTTGGGCTAGAACACTTGTAAACATCAAGACTTGTCTGATGAAAATAATGGCAAAATTTAGAAGCTGCTAAATGAAAAACAAGAACTCCGCAGCAGGATAATTCATTTGTTTCTAAGAAGGCAGCATTTAACTCCATCAAGAGTAAAATACAAGTGGAACTTAGAGAGATGCAGCATTCTTGGCTCAGTAAGAAGGTAGCTGAAATTCAATTTTATGGTAATAGTAGCAATCCAAAGCACTTCTATGATGTACTGAAGGCTATTTATGGAACAAAGATTTATATTCATCTCAACTACTCAGAGCTGATAGAGTCACATAGATTTGTGATAAGGATATGATTCTGGAAAGATGGATTGAACACTTTCATATTATGTTCTTAACAGACCATCATTAACCAATCCTGAAGCCATTGACCATTTATGTCAAGTTGAAGTTAATCTTTCTCTAATCAAACTTTCAACTGAAGAAGAAACTTCGAATGCTATTAGATTCTTTTTGTATGGCAAAGCACCTGGTGGTGATTCTGTTCCACCTGAGATCTACAAGGCAGTGGGGTCTACTGTTCATCCAAAATATGACTGAAGTCTTCTGGCTTTTATGGTAAGAGAAAATTATCCTCCCAGATTTCAAGGATTCCTCCATTGTCAGTTTCTACAAGGAAAGGAAAATAGTTATTCTGTAACAATCATAGGTGGTCGTCTCTCTCTTTGTCATGACTTGCAGTCCTCTTTTATAGGTTGATGACCTGGAAGATGGTCATCTACTCAGGAGCTAGTGTGGTGTCAAAAAGGGCCACAGAAAGGTTTGCTACCCCAAAACTCTAGTTTTGCTCATATAGTTCTTGACCTTCCCTTGGCAGATAGATTCCCAAATATTTTATACTATCTACAGTTATTTTAAATAGAATTTCTCTTTGTATATCTTGCTGTTGGATTTTGTTAGTGATGTATAAAAATGCTGATGATTTATAGGGATTTATTTTGTATCCTGAAACTTTGATAAAGTTGCGGATTATTTCTATTAGGTTTTTATTTGATTCTCTAGGGTTGTCTAGGTATATCATCATATCATCTGCAAAGAGTGATAATTTGGTTTCCTCATGACCTATTCCAATTCCTTTAATCTCTTTTTCTTCTCTTATTGCCAAAGCTAGCATTTCCAATACAATATTGAATAGTAATGGTGATAGTGGGCAACCTTGTTTCATCCCTGATCTTATTGGGAATGGTTACAGTTTATTCCCATTACATATAATGCTAGCTGATGGTTTTTAATAGATGTTACTGATTACTTTAAGGATAAGTCCATTTATTCCTATACTCTCTAGTGTTTTTAATAGGAATGGATGTTGGATTTTATCAAATGCTTTTTCTGCATCTATTCAGATAATCATATGTTTTTGTTCATTTGGTTATTGATATAGTCAATTATACTAAGGGTTTTCCTAATATTGAACCATCCCTGCATTCCTGGTATAAATCCTATTTGGTCATGATATATTATCCTGGGGATGATTTTCTGTAATCTCTTTACTAATATTTTATTTAAGATCTTTGCATCAATATTCATTAGGAATATTGGTCTATAATTTTCTTACTCTGTTTTTGTCCTACCTGGTTTAGTTATCTGTGTTATAAAAGGAATTTGGTAGGAGTCCCTCATTCTCTATTTTTTTTCAAATAGTTTATATAGTATTGGAGTTAATTGTTCTGTAAATGTTTGGTAGAATTCACATGTAAATCCATCTGGTCCTGGGGACTTTTTCTTAGGGAGCTGATTAATAGCTTGTTCTATTTCTTTTTCTAAAATGGGACTATTTAAATAATTTATTTCTTCTTCTGTTAATCTGGGTAATCTATATTTTTGTAGGTATTCCTCTGTTTCATTTAGGTTATCAAATGTATTGGCATAAAGTTGGGCAAAGTAACTCCTGATTATTGCTCTAATCTCCTCTTCATTGGTGGAAAGTTCTCCCTTTTCATTTTTCAGACTAACAATATGATTTTCCTCTTTTCTTTTTCTAATCAAATTAACTTGAGGTTTATGTATTTTGTTGTTTTTTTCATAAAACTAACTTTTAGTTTTATTTATTAATTCAATAGTTTTTTTTACTTTCAATTTTATTAATCTCTTTTATTTTTAGGCTTTCAAGTTTCGTATTTTATTGGGGGTTTTTAGTTTGTCCTTTTTCTAGCTTTTTTAGTTGCAGGCCCAATTCATTGATTTTCTCTTTCTCTATTTTATGCAAGTAAGCATCTAGAGATATAAAATTTCCCCTTATTACCACTTTGGCTGCATCCCATAAATTTTGGTATGTTGTCTCATTGTTGTCATTCTCTTGGATGAAGTTAATAATTGTGTCTGTAATTTGCTGCTTTACCCATTCATTCTTTAGGATGAAATTATTTAGTTTCCAATTGCTTTTTGGTTTATTTTCTCCTGGCTTTATATTGCATATGATTTTTATTACATCATGATCTGAAAAAACTGCATTTACTATTTCTGCCTTTTTGCATTTGATTTTGAGGTTTTTATGCCTTAACACATGGTCAGTTTTTGTATAAGTTCCATGAACTGCTGAGAAAAATTAAACTCTTTTCTGTCTCCATTTAATTTCTTCCAAAGATCTATCATACCTAACTTTTCTAACATTTTGTTTACCTCCTTAACTTCTTTTTTATTCATTTTGTGGTTAGATTTATCTAGTTCTGAGAGAGCAAGGTTGAGATCCCCCACTATTATAGTTTTGCAGTCTATTTCTTCTTGTATTTCTCTTAACTTTTCCTCTAGGAATTTGGATGCTATACCACTTGGTGCATATATGTTTAGTATTGATATTGCTTCATCATCTGGGGTACCCTTTAATAAGATATAGTTTCCTTCCTTGTCTCTTTTAATTAGATCTATCTTTGCTTTTACTTGATCTGAGATCAGGATTGCTACCCCTGCTTCTTTTTGTTCACCTGAAGCATAATATGTTCTCCTCCAGCCCTTTACCTTCACTCTGTATGTATCATTATGCTTTAAATGTGTTTCTTGTAAACAATATATTGTTGGATTCTGGGTTTTAATCCAGTCTGCTATCTACTTCTGCTTTATGGGAGAGTGCATTCCATTCACATTCACAGTTAAAATAACTAATTCTGTATTTCCTGCCATCTTATTTACCCTAGGATATGCTTTTCTCTTTCCTGTCCCCCTTCTCTTTTTCCCAGTATTTTGCTTTTGATGACTACCTCCCTAAAACACTACTTCCCTTTTATAGCCTCACCCCCTTTTTTACACCTTTCCCCTAATTCTTCTGTTTTCCCTTCAATTAGTCTTTCCCTTCTTTTCCCCCCTTTCCTCCTATTTCCTTATAAGGTGAGACAAGTTTCTTTGTGATACCAAATATGTCTATTATTCTCTCAGAGCCAAATATGATGAGATTAAAATTAACACAATGCCCATCCGCCTTCCTTCTTTCCCTCAATTATAATAAATTTTCTTTGCCTCTTCCTATGATGTAATTTCCCTTATTTTACCTCCTTTTCCCTCTTCCAGTGTGATCCGTTTTCTACCTCTAATTTCTTTTTTCATATTATCACAATAAAATCAACTTATACTTTCATTCTCTAAGTATACCCATAACATAAATATAGTTCTCAAGAGTTTTTTTTTCCTTTTTACCTTTTTCTGCTTCTCTTGAGTTTTATGTTTAGAGTTCAATTTTTTTGGTCAGTTCTGGTCTTTTCATTAGAAATAAGTGAAATTCACCTATATCATTGAGTGTCCATCTTCTTTCCTGTCTATTTCTTCTTGCATCTCTCTGAACCTTTCCTCTAGGAATTTCCATGCTATACCACTTGGTGCATATATGTTTAGTATTGATATTGCTTCATCATCTATGGTACCCTTTAGGATGATATAATTTCCTTCTTTGTCTCTTTTAATTAAGTCTATCTTTGCTTTTACTCGGTCTGAGATCAGGATTGGTACCCCTGCTTTTTTTTGTTCACCTGAAGCATAATAGATTCTGCTCCAGCCTTTTACCTTCACCCTGTATGTATCTCTATGTTTTAGATGTGTTTCTTGTATACAACATATTGTTGGATTCTGGTTTTTAATCCACTCTGCTATCTGCTTCTGCTTTAAGGGAGAGTTCATTCCATTCACATTCACAGTTAAAATAACTAATTCTGTATTTCCTGTCATCTTATTTACCCTAGCTTATGCTTTTCTCTTTCTTATCCCCTTTCCCTCCTCCCTACTATTTTGCTTTTGAAAACCACTTCCCTCAAACAATCCTTCCCCTTTAGAGCCCCACCCACCCCCTTTTTCCCCCCTTTCCCTCCAGTTTCCTTATAAGTACGTCTATTATTCCCTCTGAGCAAAATCTGATGAGATGGAGATTAACCCAATTCTCATTCCCCTCCCTTTTCTCCCCTCAATCATTATAGGTTTTCTTTGCTTCTACTTGTGATGTAATTTCCCTTATTTTACCTCCTTTTCCTCTTCTTCCAGTGTTATCCCTTTTCTACCTCTAATTTCTTTTTCAGTTTATCATATCATAAGATTCATAAAATCACAATAAACATATAATAATAATCATAAAATCACAGTAATCATATGATAATAATCATAAAATCACAGTAATCATATCATAATCATAATGTAATAATCGATTCATAAAATCAACCCTCATTCTATAAGTATGTATAACATAAATATAGTTCTCAAGAGTTATTTTTTCTTGTTACCTTTTTATGTTTCTCTTGTGTTCTGTGTTTGTAGATCAAATTTTTTGTTCAGTTCTGGTCTTTTCAGTAGAAAAAGGTGAAATTCTCCTATATCATTGAAAGACCATCTTCTTCCCTGGAAGATAATGCTCATTCTAGCTGGGTAACTTATTCTTGGCTGTAATCCAAGTTCCTTTGCCCTTCTGAATATCTGATTCCAGGCCCTTCGATTCTTCAAAGTAGAAGCTGCTAGGTCCTGTGTGATCCTAATTGTGGCTCCCCGATATTTAAATTGTTTCTTTCTGGCTTCTTGTAATATCTTTTCCTTGGTATGATAGTTCTGGAATTTAGCCACGATATTTCTGGGGGACTTAATTTTTGGGTTTCTTTCAGGAGGTGATCGGTGGATTGTTTCAAGGAGTATTTTGCCTTCTGGGTGTAAAATATCAGGGCAGTTTTCTTTTATGATTTCCTGGAATATAGTGTCCAGGTTCTTTTTTTCATCATGGCTTTCAGGAAGCCCTATAATCCTTAGATTGTCTCTCCTAGATCTATTTTCCAGGTCAGTTGTTTTTCCTAGGAGATATTTCATGTTTTTCTCTATCTTTTCATGTTTTTGTTTTTGTTCAACTGATTCTTGAAGTCTTGATGAGTCATTAATTTCCAATTGTTCGATTCTAATTTTTAATGTCTTATTTTCTTCAGTTACTGTTTTTAGTTCCTTTTGCAATTGACCAATTACATTTTTTTGTTCATTGCATTCTTTTTCCATTTTTTCTATTTTATTTTGCAGTGATCTCATTTCATTTCCCCATGTTTCTTCTAACTCTCTTTTAAGATTTTTTATGCAATCTTCAAAGAAAGCCTTGTGACATGGAGACCAATTTATGTCTCTCTTTGGGGCTTTTTCTGGAGTTGCTTTACCTTTAGGGGCCTCAGGATTTGAGGTCTGTTCTTCCCTCTCTCCATAAAAGTTGTCTATGGTGAGAGCTCTTTTTGGTTTTTTATTCATTTTTTTTAAAGGTGTGAGGTCTGTTTAGGGCAAAGGTGGGACAGCTGCTTTAATTTGCCCTGGGGCAGTTCTGCTGATTGAGTTATTTCAGGAACTGGGCAGTTCTGCTGATTGAATTATGTCAGGGGCTGGGCAGCTCCACTGATTGAATTATTTCTGGTGCTTATCAGACCTGTTGTTTGATTGATTGCTTTAAGGTGCTTTGTAATGGCAGCTAGGTCCGATGCTCATCAGGGGTTCAGTGGTTCACAATCTATCCCCCTCAAAAGGCAGACCCTCCAAACCACCTGCCCACAATCAGGACAAATTGTTCCAAGAGGCTTGCAGAAGACTCCCAGGTGTGTGAAAAGCACAACGCTCCCACTCCTGTTCCGACTCCTGTTCCAGCTCCCTGCTCCAGCTCCCTGCCCCGGTCTCCCTGTGCTGCAGTCTGGGTTCAGTAGGCCACCCCCTGCCCCATTAAAACAGACCTGTTTTGAGGTTCTTCCAGAGTATCTTCTTCTAGAATCGTGTTGTTCTCCGGATATTGTGGATTTTTTTGCTTCAGAATCAGTCTAGAGGCTTCATATTTTGTTGGTTTGAGGGGAGGTTAGAGGAGGTTACAGAGAATCCTGTCTGATCTCCGCCACCATGGCTCCACCCCCGGAAGGAACTCCCATCTTCTTTCCTGAAAGATAATGCTCATTTTATCTGGATAGCTTATTCTTGGCTGTAATCCCAGTTCCTTTGCTTTTCAGAATATCAGATTCCAGGCTTGTTGATCCTTTATGTTGGAAGCTGCTAGGTCCTGGGTAATCCTAATTGTGGCTTCTTGGTATTTAAATTGTTTCTTTCTGGCTGTTTGCAATACCTTTTCCTTGGTACAATAGTTCTGAAATTTAGCCACAATATTCGTTGGGGATTTAATTTTGGGATCTCTTTCAAGAGGTGATCAGTGGATTCTTTCGATGGCTATTTTACCTTCTGATTCTAAAATATCAGGGCAGTTTTCTTTTTTGATTTCTGGTAAGATGATGTCTAGGTGGTTTTTTTTTTTTCTTTTCATCATCTTTTTTTTCAGGAAGCTCTATAATCCTTAGATTTTCTCTTGTAAATCTGTTTTCCAAGTCAGTTGCTTTTCCTAGGAGATATTTCATATTTTCTTCTATATTTTTCATTTTTTGTTTTTGTTTAATTGATTCTTATAATCTTATTAAGTCATTCATTTCCATTTGTTCAATTATAACTTTTAGTGTATTATTTTCTTCAATTACCTTTTTAGCTCTTTATGCAATTGGTCAATTTAATTTTTTTGTTCATTGCATTCTTTTTCCATTTCACCAATTTTGTTTTTTAGTGAATTGGTGTCTTTATCATATCTCTTTTGTAGGGCATACATCCTTCTTGCAATGATCTCATTTCATTTTCCCATTTTTCTTCTAACTCTTTTTAAAGATCCTTTATGCAATTTTCAAAGAAAGCCTTGTGAGATGGGAACCAGCTCATCTCTCCCTTTGGGGTTTTTTCTGGAGTTGTTTTACCTTTAGGGACCTCAGGATTTGAGGTCTGTTCTTCTTGCTCTCCATAAAAGCTGTCTATGGTGAGAGTTCTTTTTGGTTTTTTATTTGTTTTTTTAAGGCTTGAGGTCTGTTCAGGCAAAGGAGGGGCTTTAATTTACCCTGGGAAGTTCTGCTGATTGATTTCAGGTGCTGGGCAGTTCTGCTGATTGATTGATTGATTTCCAATGCTGGGCATTTCTGCTGATTGCTTGATTGCTTTAGGGTGCTGTGTAATGGTAGCTAGGTCTAGTGTTCTTCAGGGGCTCAGTGGTTCACAATCTACCCCCTCCCCCCCCACATAGACAAAAGGCCATCTGCCAAACCACCTGCTTACAATCAGGACGGATTGACCCAAGAGGCCCACAGAAGACACCCAGGTGTGTGTGGAAGCCAAGACCTCTGCTTCAGCTCCCTGCCCCAGTCTCCCCATGCTGCAGTCTGGGCTCAGCAGGCCATCTCCCCCTGCCCGATTGAAACAGACCTGTTCTGAAATTCTTTCAAGGTAATTTCTTCTGGGAATGTATAGTACTCCAAATATTTGTGGATTTTTTACTTCAAAACCAGTTTGGAGGCTTCATCTGCTGTTGGTTTGAGGGAACCTGAGAGGAGGTTACAGAGAGTCGTGTCTGCTCTCTGCCATCTTGGAACCCAAAAACTCTAGAAGAAATGCTATGAGCAGGGCAGCTAAGTGGCGCAGTGGATGGAGCACCAGCCCTGAAGTCAGGAGGACCTGAGTTCAAATTTGATCTCAGATACTTAACACTTCCTAGCTGTGTGACCCTAGGCAAGTTACTGGACCCCAACTGTCTCAGCAAAAAAAAGAAAAAAAAGAAAAGAAAAAAAAAAGAAAAGTAAAAAGAAATGCTATGAGCAGTACAGAAGTCTGTATACAAATGCCTATCAAATTGAAGGTCTATAGAATCACTGTGCTGACCTCAGTGTTGTTTGTATGCCTATGAAACAGACACTATGCCAGCACCATGCCAGGAAACAGATTCCATTTGAATTGTCAGAGGAACTTTCTCACTGGCAAAATAAATTATCAGATACTGAAGTACTTTTTAAAGCTGAACTTCTAAGCATTCAAATTCTACTGGAAGAGCACAACTATGATGAACTGGCCATTTTGTTTTAGTGTCAAATATACATTTGCCTAAAAAGACTATTTTATGCAGAACTTGCACAAGACAAGCATTCACATAGAGGTTAAAAGAAATGATAGAAGGGCATCCTCAAGGTTTCTCTAAACTTTGGAATTATTTGTGAGACATGGGAGACATTTACACAGAACTGCCCATCATGGCATGCCAGTATCAAAAAAGACATCTCAAAGAAGAATTGCAGTAGTTCAAAGGAAATTTGAGATGTACAAATTTAGTGGCATCTACACTCTAAATGTTTATATGAACTCTTTATGCCTGATGTCATTAGAGCCTTTTGACCTTATGTTGTTCTGATTGACCAAGTTGGAACACTGTGTCTTGACCACAACATAATGTTGTCATTTTGGTCTTTTTCAAAAAGAAAGGTGAACAATCAACTAACATGCTTTTCCTTTTTTTAAAAATAGTATTTACAAAATAATAAAAAATAGTATTTTATTTTTCCAAATACATGTAAAGATACTTTCCAACATTGATTTTTGTAAAACTCTATGTTCTAAATATCACCCCTCCCTCCTTTAGCTCCCCCTCCCAAAGATAGCAAGCAATCTGATACAGGTTAAACATGCTCAATTCTTTTAAAAATATTTCCATATTTGTTATGTTGTGCATGAAAAATCAGACCAAAATGGAAAAAAAAAACATGAGAAAGAAAAAACAAGCAAACAAATAAAAAGTGAAAATACTATGCTTCAATACTCATAGTCTCCATAGTTCTCTCTCTGAATTGAATGACATTTTCCATCCCAAGTTTTTTGGAATTGTTTTGAATCATTGTATTATCCATCAAAGTTGATCACATAATCTTGCTATTAATGTGTACAATAGTCTCCCAGGAACCCTTTTTGTAGAAGGGAAATTGTTATTAATATTTTGGAGAGAATTTAGACATAATATATATTAAAGTTCTGTTTTAGAAATTTCTCTGCAGGTACTCCAGGATGGGGACAAAGCCAGAGAGTAAAGAAACCTAACAATCTGAAGCTGCAGAACCAATAAAAGGTCAGTATAAAACAATTTTTCAGCCCAGGGGAACTTAAGAGGTCAGCAGAAAAGGTCTTTCTCAGCAGAGTGATTGTTGGACCTGGAGCCCATGCAGCACAGACCTAAACAGTACAGGTCCCATGGGGTGCCAACAGCAGGCCTTGGTGATGCATCAGCAACAATAGTTGTTTCAGAAGCTTTCAACAGATATTAAGAAGTGGTGATATCTGACAACTGGTCAGGAGTTTACAGGAGACGTTTTTCTGGTTCTGAGTGCAGGACCCTCTTGTATTGCCCATTGTGGCAGATCATAGTCATGAGGTGAGTAGGAGCATTAGTGCTTGTCACCTGGGCATGTGAGATATGTAATCATAATTCCAGGGAGAAAAAGAGTCCTTGTGGTCCTTCATAGAGAGTGGGTCTTGTCTCAGGTCCAGGACATGAGGAGCACTATCACTTTCCCAAGTTTCATTTATTGGACCAGAAATAGTGAGAATGCTCATGGGTAAATAGGGATGTTAGTTACTATTAGGAGTGCTTGTGGAGGCTTGCAGGACAGAATACAGGTCAGCATAGCAGTGACCACAACTCTCCTTAGATCATTCCACTTTGAAAGAATTAAAAACTTTCAGAGCCCTTCAGAGCTAACTTTGAAAACATTAGTACAAAAATACTGAAGATTAGGACAGTGCCACTCTACCGCAGTAGCAGAGCTAAACTTTAACATAAAGTTAAAAATCAAGAAATAGGCTGGAAAAATGAGTAAACAACAAATAAAAAAACCTAACCATAGAAAGTTACTACTGAGACAGGTAAAATCAAAACACAAACCCAGAAGACGGTGAAATCAAAGTGGCTACATGCAAGATCTAAAAGAAAAATGTAAATTGGACACAAGCTTCAAAAGAATTCTTTGGAGAACTCAAAAAGGATTTTAAAAATCAAATAAGAGAGGTAGAGGAAAAATGAGAAAATAAGTGAGAGTGATGCAAGAATATTTTGAAAAGAGAGCTTGGCAAAGGAAGCACCCACGCACACCCATACCCAGTCACCTACTCACACCCACTCCTACACAAAAGAAAATAACATTAAAAAATAAAATTGGTCAAATGATAAAAAAAAAAAGCACAGAAATACATTAAGGAGAAAAACATTAAAAACCAGAAATAAACAAATGGAAAAAGAGGCACTAAAGTTCCCTAAAGAAAAAAATTCCTTAAAATTAGTATTGGACAAATAGAAGCTAATAACATACAGATAGAAATAGATAGTAAAACTACTAGTGGGGTCCTGAACTTTCTCTTCTCAGGACTAGATAAATGTAATAATAATTCAAAAAACAAAACAAGAAATAAATAAATAAGAGAAATAGAATATTAGAAAAGTTAGATATGATAGACCTCTGGAGAAAACCAAATGGGAATAGAAGACTGTATATCTTTTTCTGAGCTGTACTTTCCACCTTCAGAAAAAAATTGATCACGTGTTAGCACTTAAAAGCCTCACAACTGCATAACAGAACTGCAGAAAAGCAGAAATATTAGATGCATATTTTTCAGATCACAATGCAGTAAAAATTACATTTAATAAAGTCATAGATTAAAGACATAGATTAAAAATTAATTGGAATCTAATCTAGTCTTAAAGAATGATTGCTTCAAAGAACAAATCAGAGAAACAATAATTTCATTAAAGAGAATAACAAGAACATGCCAAAATTTATGGGATGCAGCTAAAGTAGTACTTACAAGAAAATTTATGTTCCTAAATGCTTATATCAATAAAATAGACTTAAAAATAGATTTACCTCCAATGAAATGAGATTAATGAGCAATTTAGGAGCAATTTTGCTCAATTATATACAAATAAATCTAATAGCCTAAGTGAAATGGATAAATATTTATGAAAATACAAATTACCCACACCAACAAATGGGGGGGAAAGAATACTTAACTAATGCTATCTTGGAAAATAAAGTTGCCCAAAATATAAATGTTCTTTCCAAGAAAACAATCTCCAGGAACCACAAGTAAATCCTATCAAACATTAAAGTATAATCTAACTATACTAATTTTTTTTTTTGTTGAGACAATTGGGGTCAAGTAACTTGCTCAGGGTCACACAGCTAGAAAGTGTTAAGTGTCTAAGATCAAATTTGAACTCAGGTCTTCCTGACTTCAAGGCTGGTACTCTATCCACTGTGCCATCTAGCTGCCCCTATACAAACTATTTTCAAAAATAAATAAGGACATTCTATCAAATTCCCTTTGTGATACTGATACCTAAAGCAGGAAGAACAAAAACAGAGAAAGTTGTAGATCAATTTCCCTAAAGCAGATTGATGCAAAAATTTTGAATAAAATAATTTCAAGGAGATGACAACTATATATCACAAAGATCATAAATTATTATCAGGTAGGATTTATACCAAGAATGCAGGTATGGTTCAATATTAGAAAAACTAATCCCATAATCCACCATATCAATAACAAAATCAACAAAAATAATATGATTATTTCAGCAGATGCAGAAAAATTTTTTGATAAAATGCAACACTCATTTCTATTCAAAACTCTATAAAATACAACAATAAATGGAACTTTATTAATAAGTAGTATCTATTCAAACTATCAGTAAGCATTATCTCTAATGAGGATAAGACAGGGTGAAGGAAAGCTGCCCTTTATCACCACAATTACTCAATATCGTATTAGAAATGCTAAAGTAATAAAAGAAAAAAAAGAAATTAAAGAAATCAGAGGAGACAATAAGGAAACAAAATTTTCACTCTGTGCAAATAATATGATGGTATAATTAGAAATTCACCAAAAAACTAGGTGAAATAATAAATAACTTTACCAGATTGTTAAGACTTAAAATAAATACATATAAATCATAAGTATTTTTATATCTTACTAACAAAGTTCATCAGAAATAAATAGCAAGTGAAATTCCATTTAAAATAACTGCATCCAATATAAAATACTTGAGAGGGTACCGGCCAAGACAAACCTAGGAACTCTATGAACACAATTACAAAATACTTCACACTAATAAAATCACAATGGGAGAAATATTAATTAATAATGGGTAGGCTGAGCCAGTATAATATTTCTACCTAATTACACAATTCTACCTAAAATAATTTACTTATTCAGGGTCATACCTATCAAACTACCAAAAAATTATTTGATAGCATTATAGTAATCACAAAATTCATTAGGAAGAAGAAAAGGTCAAGAACATCAAGGGAATCAATGAAAAAAATGTGAAGGAAGATGGCCTTGAAGTACCAGATCTCAAACTGTATTACAAAGTACAAAATTAATCATCAAAAGAATTTGGTATTAGCTAAGAAATAATAGGGTTATTGGAAAAGACTAGGTTGACAACACAATATATTAAATGACCATAGTAATCTAGTGTTTAATCAACCCAAAGAGCCAAGCATTTGAGAAAAGAATTCAGTATCTGACAAAAACTTTCGTGAAAACTGGAAGGCATTTTGGCAGAAACTAGGTTTAAACCAACATCTCACGTTGTATACCAAAATAAAATCAAAATGGTTACACGGTTTAAAAATAAAGGGTGATAACATAAGCAAATTAGGGAAGCTGGAATACTTTACCTGTTAGATTTATGAATACACGGAAAATTTGTGGCCAAACAGGACATAACATTATGGAATGTAAAAAGGAAATTTTAATTACACTAAAAACAAAATTAAGGCAATCAAAATTAGAGCAAAAGCAGGAAAAATATTTATAGATTATTTCTTTCTTCTTTTCTTACTTCCTTCCCTTTTTCCTCCCTTTCTCCCTCCTTGTCTTCCTAACTTTCCTTTCTTCCTCCCTTCCTTCCTTCCTTCCATTTTTTGTCTAAATTCTCTTTTGCAACATGGCTAATATGTAAATATGTTTTGCATGATTGCACATGTATAATATATAGAAAAGTAATTGTCTTCTAAAGAAATGGGGGAAAGAATGGAGGGAAGGAGTATTTTGGAACTCAAAAATTATTTTAAATGAAAGTTAAAATTGTTTTTGCTGGTAATTGAGAAAAAAATAAAATAAAAACATCTTTCAACTAATAAAAAAGCTCTAGACAATTTCGCACAGAAGATGTCAGTTATAGGTATGATAGTTAATATTATACTTGTAGCCATCTGGAAGAGTTTTATCAGTTCCAGATTATAGTAAACAAGGATTACAGTGGATTTATCTAGGCCCACTCTGTGTATGTGCCTGTTGCTACCTTCTCCATTACCCCTGAACTAGAACTTCAGTACTTTTCTTCTTCCTGGCCTGCTATTGTATCCCTATGCCAAGGCCTGAGGGCTTTCACCTTCTGTTAAGGGTCTTAGCTGATTGATAATTGCTTAGCAGCAACTGAGCCACCTAACTTCACTTGTTGCACTAGGGCGCAAGTGCTGACACTGAATCCTGCTTGTTGTTTCATGCCAGGTCCAGGCCATCATTGAATTAAAGGATATGACTCAAAGAATATTACACAGACAAGTTCAAGAATGGCCACATAACTCTAAGAATAATTCAAAGCAGAGGACATACATAGTATTTGGTTTAACTCATATATACTCTCTCTAGCCTCAACAAGCTAGTAACTAGGGTACATTTGGTATATTTTTTCTATATTCCGAATTCTTGAAAATCTTCTGGGAAGCCTGAGGAGATTAAAGCACTCTCCATTCAAGTGCTTCTCCCAGTGCTTTGCACTAGAGAATCTATATAGTTTTTGTGGTACAGTTCTTAATGGTCTCTTAAATGCCATATGCAGTGCATTCAGCACAGTTCTTAAATAATTCCCAAAGTAACACTCTTTGGAAAAGTCTTTGACCCACTATAGCTGGTGATACAACACTTGTTATCTTCCAAACATAATTCTTTTTTTTTCTCCTTTTTTTTATTAAAACTTTTTATTTACAAAACATATGTATGGGTAATTCTTCAACATTAACCCTTACAAAGCTTTCTGTTACAAATTTTTCCCCCCTACTCCCCACCCCTCCCCTAGATGGCAGGATATCACTACATGTTAATTATGATAAAATACTTGACAAATCGAATATATGTATACATATTTCCACACATCATTTTTGTGCAAGAAAAATCGTATCTACAAGAAAGAAAAATCAGAGAAAGGAAACACAATGCAAGCAAATATCAATAAAGAGCATGACAATGTTATGTTGTGGTCCACATCTCACATCCCTGTCTTTGGGTGTATGTAGCTTTCTTCACTGAACAATTGGATCTGGTTTGAAACATTTCATTGTTGAAGAGAGCCATGTTCATCAGAATTGATCATCATATAGTCTTGTTGCCATGTATAATGATCTCCTGGTTCTGCTCATTTCACTCAGCATCAGTTCATGTAAGTCTCTCCAGGCCTCTCTGAAATCATCCTGCTGGTTGTTTCTCACAGAACAATAATATTCCATAACATTCATATACCATAATTTGTTCAGCCATTCTCCAATTGATGGGCATCCATCCATTCAGTTTCCAGTTTCTAGCCACTACAAAAAGGGCTGCCACAAACATTCTTGCACATGTGGGGCCCTTTCCTTCCTTTAAGATTTCTTTGGGATATAGGCCCAATAGAAACGCTGCTGGGTCAAAGGGTATGACAGTTTGATAACTTTTTGAGCATAGTTCCAAATTGCTCTCCAGAATGGTTGGATCCATTCACAGCTCCACCAACAATGCATCAGTGTTCCAGCCTTCCCACATCCCCTCCAATATTCATCATTATCTTTTCCTGTCATTTTAGCCAATCTGACAGGTGTGTAGTGGTATCTCAGAGTTGTCTTAATTTGCATTTCTTTGATCAATAGTGACTTGGAGCACCTTTTCATATGACTAGAAATGGTTTTAATTTCATCATCTGAAAATTGTCTGTTCATATCCTTTGACCATTTATCAATTGGAGAATGGCCAAACATAATTCTTAAAGACCATGAGCATATTCATAACTCTTACTGTTGAAATATAAAGGAAGTTCTACTTCCTAATTCTATCAGGTCAATAGGAACTCCTGTCCTGTCCCATTAACAGGATTCACGTATGAGACCAGATACGCCATAAGTAGCAATATAGTCATAATATACAGTGCTCTCCTTCAAAGGTCTCTTTCACCCAGACCTTTTCCTGTTCCATATTGTTCTTCTCTATTTTACATTTAAGTCCAGCCATGAGGTCTTTTTCATTCTGTTTGATATGATCAAATGTTAAATGCTTTAGGCCATTCCTGATTTGGGTCAATCTGGTGATTCAGTGTTGGAACTAGAAGAGAAAGAAATACTTATATACCATCTAACAGTTAACAAAGGGAGACTTACTGACCAAAGAATAGAGATATTCTTCAATAGAGAGTATATGTAGGTGGCCATCTAATGCCAACAAACACAGCAGCAAAATTGAGAAAGAGATATGCCATTTCATACATACACATATATGTGTTCATATCTGTACAAACATGAATACATACATGTTTATGTTTGTGTGTATCATTTATCTTATATTAAATTTATAATGAACATGCAATAAACATATAATTTCAAACTATATGATATTTATCTGGAAGATTGCCTAGTAAGAAACACATTAAAGTTATATAATTTATGAATAAGAATTATCTATGAAACTACAAAACAAGAGAAGCTGAATACATTCCTAGTAAAATCAGGTATGAAAAAAGGATGCCCATTATCATCATTGTTATTCAATATTGCACTAGAAATGTTGATAATAATAATAAGAGGAAGGAGAAAAGAAAAAGAAATTAAAAGAAATAGAATAGGCAATGAGGAAATAAAACTATCACTCTTTGCAGGTGATATGATGATATACTTAGGGAATTGTAGAAAATCCAAAAAGCTACTTGAAACAATTACAGCTTTAGCAAAGTTGCAAGATATAAAATAAATGCACATAAATCATCAACATTTCTATGTATTACTAACAAAGCACAACAACAAAAGATAGAAAAAGAAATTCTATTTAAAATTACTGTAGATAAAATAAAATATTTGGGTGTCTATATGTCAAGACAAACCCAGGATCTATATGAACACAGCTATGAAACACTTCTAACACAAATAAAGTCAGAGCTAAACATTTGGAAAAATATCAATTGCTCATGGTAGGCCAAGATAATATGATAACAAGAACAATTAATCAAATTACCAAAAACATTATTTTATAGAGTTAGAAAAAATAATAGCAAAATTCACCTGGAAGAACAAGAAGGGCAAGAATATCAAGGCAATTAATGAAAAAAAAATACAAAGGATGGTGGCCTAGTACTACCAGACATAAAACTCTATCATAAAGCAGCAATCTTCAAACCTGTTTGATACTGGCTAAGAAATAGAGTGGTAGATCAGTAAAATAGGTTAGATGCACATGACACAATAATCAATGACTATAGTAATCTAGTATTTAATATAAACCCAAAGACTCTAGGTTCTGGCATAAGAACTCACTATTTTACAAAAAATTGCTGGAAAACCTGGAAAATAATGTCAGAAACTTGACATAGTCCTATATCTCACACTCCATACCAAAATAAAGTCAAAATGGGTATATGATTTGGGCATAAAGAATGATACCATAAGCAAATTAAGAGAGCAAGAGATAGTTTACCTATCAGATTTTTGGAGAAGGGAGGAATTTATTACCAAAGAAGAACTAAAGAACATTATGAAAGGCAAAATGAACAACTTTGATTACATTAAATTAAAAAGGATTTGCAAAAACAAAATCAACACAAATTAAAAGGGAAGCACAAAGATGGAAAGGCCTCATTTCTAAAATATATAAAGAACTGCATCAAATTTAAAATAAATACAAGTCATTCCCCAATGGTCAAAGAATATGAACAGACAAGTTTCAGATGATGAAATTAAAGTCGTCTATAGTCATATGAAAAAATGCTCTAAATCACGGTTGATTATAAAAATGCAAGTTAAAACAAGTCTGAGATATCACCTCACACCTCTCAGATTGGCAAAGATGACAGGAAAAGATAAGATAAATGTTGGAGGGGATGTAGGGAAACTGAGACACTAGTACATTGTTGGTGAAGTTATGAAATGATTCAACCAATTCAGAGCATTTTGGAACTATGCCCAAAGGTTTATAAAACTGAATATCCTTTGATCCAGCAGTGTACTACTGGCTCTGTATCCCAAGGAAATCATAAAGGAGGGAAACGGACTCATATGTGCAAAAATGTTTGTAGCAGCTCTATTTGTGTTGGCAAAGAATTGAAAAATGAGTAGATGCCCATCAATTGAAGAATGGCTGAATAAGTTATGGTATGTGAAAGTAATGGTATATTATTATCCTATAAAAATGATGAACAAGCTGATTTTAGAAAGGCCTGGGAAGATTTACATGAACTGATGCTGAGTGAAATGAGCAAACCTGGAATACCTTGCACACAGTTGCAGCAAGATTGTGTGAAGATCAGCTATGAAAGACTTAGTTCTTCTCAGTGGTTCAGTGATCTAAAGCAAAACCCAATAAACTGTGGATAGAAAACACCATTTGCAACCAGAAGGAGAACTATGGAGACTGAATGTAAATCAACACATACTATGTTCATTTTTTTTCTTTTTTTTTCTTTCAGGGTTTTTCCCTTTTGTTCGGATTTTTCTCCTCCACCATAGTTCATAAAGAAATATGTATTAAAAATTAATGTATATGTGTAACCAGAAAAATAAAACAATTTAAAAAGGAAAAGAAACTGTAAAACACTTTATAAAAATTTAAAAAAAACACAACTGATTCAAGAGTAGGTGATGCAAATATAATAAACATGATACTATCCTTATTGATTTTTATTGCATTGTGATAATTAAAGGATGTTTTAATCTTCCTGCTTTTCTCCATTTCTTTATTTTTTATGCTCTAGCATATAGTTTTTATGCAAAATTTCCATTTGGTAATTGGTAGAGGTCTATCATAACTAAATTTTCTAAAATTTGTTTTCATGCCCTTGACTTTTTACTTACCTCTCTTTTTTTGTTATATTTGTCTAGGTATGAGAGAGAACACTAAAATTACTAAACTATTTTAGTTTACTTATGCATTTCTCATTATAGTTCAATTAGCTTTTCCTTTATATATTTAGATGTTATACGATGTGATATATACATGTTATATTTCTGTATTACTGTATGTCATTATTTCTGGTATCTTTAATCATAGTATAGTTTTCTTGCAGTACAGTTATAGCACTGTATCAATTAGCAGTGATGTTGGACATCCTTGATCTTATTGGAAAGGCATCTAGGTTTTAGATTTAGGTATACACTTATTTTCATAATAAGGAAAGATCTATGTATTGTTATGTTTTCTAGTTTAAGAACAAGAACAGGTGTCATACCTATCAAAAGCTTTTTCTAATTTTTTCAAACAACTTATGTAAGATTGGAATTAATTGTTCTTGAAACATTTGGTAGAATTTGCTAATAAATCTATCTGATTTTTTTTTTCTTCAATGGCTTAGTTTCTTTTTCTGAAGTTAGGTTACTAAAATCTCCTATTTCTTGTTCTGATGATCTGTGCATTTTACTTTGGCTTTAAAATAAATATCCATGCATTTCATTTTGGTTGTCAGGTGTTTGGGGTTTTTTTGCGGGGCGTATTCCTGGGCAAAATAATTTATGGTATCTTCCTATATTTCTTCTTTATTTATGGTGAAATCACCTTTTAAAATGTTTACAGCAGTAATGACTTTCTTCTACATTAAAAAAAAATCAAATTAGTAATGGCTATTTATTTTGTCCTTTAAAAGAAAAACCAGCCCTTAGTTTTATTTATTAATTTGTTTAGTTTTTGTTTTTAATATAGTGGCTGGATGTTAATGGGAAATAGTAGACCTCTATTTTCTTTTCTTTTCTTGTTTGTACTTCCTGTACCAACAAAAGCCTTGAATACATTAAAATAGTGGATGACCCTCTAGAACCTTCTGAGACCTTACCACCAACAGAGGCATTATTATAGTAGCAGTGTTCCCCACCCATCAAATTTCCCTGTTAACAGACATTAGTTTTCCCCAAAAAGCAACAAAGCTGTTTCTAATAGGACCCTGCCTCCTTTAGTGCCAGCTTGCACCATCTTGTTACTGTATACAATGTTCTCCTGGCTCTCTTCACCTTACTCAGCATCAGTTCATGTAAGTCTTTCCAGGTTGCTTTTTTTTTTTTTTTTTTTTGAGAGCATCCTGCTCATCATTTTTTATAACACAATTTGTCCACCCATTCTCTATTGGATGAATATCCCCTTAGTTTCCTTTTTTTTTGCCATCACAAAAAGAGCTGCTATAAATATTTTTGTACATATGGGTTCTTTTCCATTTCTTATGATCTCTTTAGAATAATACCTAGTAGTGACTGGATCAAAGGGTATACAGTTTTATAGCCCTCTAGGCATAATTCCAAAATGCTCTTCAGAATGATTGAATCAGTTCACCATTCCACTAACAAAGCATTAGTGTTCCACTTTCCTTATAATTTTCCTTTTCTGTCATTTTAGCCAGTCTGGCAGGTGTAAGGTGGTTCCTCAGAGTTATTATTATTATTTTTGCTGAGGCAATTGGAGTAGAGACTTGTCCAGGGTCACACAGCTAGGAAGTGTTAAGTGTCTGAGACCAGATTTGAACTTAGGTCCTCCTGACTTCAGCTCAGAGTTATTTTAATTTGTATTTCTCTAATCAATAGTGATTTCAAATTTTTTTTCTTATGACTACAGATAGTTTCAATTTATTCTGTTTGTTTATATCTTTTGAACATGTATTAATTAGGGAATAACTTGAATTCTTAAAAAACTTCACTCAGCTTCCTATAATTTAGAAGTGAGGTCTTTATCAGAGACACTGGCTATAATTATTTTCCAGCTTTCTGCTACTTTTTCTAATCAGTGTTGGGCAAGCCCAATTAATTCCAATAACTAATATGAAGACAGATAATATGAAGGACAAATTCTTTAGATCTTTTGCTCAAATTACTTGACTACTTAGAAGTACTTTTCTTAAAGGGAAAATGGGAAAGGGAACAATCAAAATAGGAAATAAATTCTTTATAGAATTCCACAAGTAATGTTTCAAACATAAATATTGAAAAAGGAAAAAGGAAGAAAGGGAAAGGAAGAGTAGAACAGAAGGAAAAAGTCAAGAAGAAACATCTCCCAAAATGTGGAGAACTTTCAATTGCTTTAGGCATCTCTGTACCTCTGAGAACTAATGTTTGAAGTTTTTTCTTCCTAGGTTAGAGAGAGTTATGTACTGTTTGTGTTCCTCATCTCTTACCCCATTCATTAACAGAGATCACAAAAAAAAACTTTAAATAAATTCAGAATCAGTTATTTTAAAAGATCACTAAGATTTAAGAATGTGTATAATTATCTTTAGAATTACCATTTTGATTATTTCAAATCAAGTGACTGTTTTAAGATCTAGCCTTTTCTGTAAGGGAAAGTTTTATGGACAAGTATATATTACCAAAGGTGCTCTATCTTGACTATTGAAATCCTATGTCAGGCAGAGCCTAGCAAAAATTTTCTTAAGACCCAGAAAAATTGAAACTTACTCAGTTGAATGAGTTTATGAGGAAAATATATCCAATTGACTGAATTTGGCTAGTTTGGGCATGTCTATGCCTTTATGCAAGTTTTTGGTAAAAATGTTAAATGACCAAGCAGACTCTTGAAAGGACGAATAAAGAGCTCCCATCAAGTACACATGAAGTATTTATGACAATTCTTTGGGTCTGATTTTTCAAGCTGTTATGAACCAACTTAACTACTATTTTCTAGCCCATCTTTTCCCATCTTGCCTATAAGTACATGAGATACTTTCACAAATTTTATCTATTCAATAAGCCTATGAAACATTATGAGTATTATTGTCTCTATGATGAACTTGATTTCAGTGGAACACAGCACTTTGGGAAATATTATTGCTATTCAATGTTTGAATACACATTAAATCAGAATATCCAAAAATATTCTTTTCTAAAAACATTTAAAATTTTTTTCATTTTAAAATTTTCTTCCCTCTCCCCCTTCTCCCATCTACTAAGAACACAAGAAATGTAAGAACCAATATACATATGGGTCTTGCAAAACATTTTTACATCACTCATCTTGTGGAAAAAAGCAAATAAAATAAAGAAAAATGTTCTTTTGAAGTATGCCTTATACCACAGTGTCTGTGACAGGTATCTTCCTGGCAATATTGAAAGGAGAAAAACCTCTTTGGGGGCAAAGAAAAATAACCCTCTTTCTTCTGGGACAGCTGTGATAGCATTTGAAGCTAGTCAAATCCTTTAAAAGATCCTACTGATTTTTAATAAAAATAGTCAATAACACTGCCACTAATCAGTACATAGAACCACCTGTGCCTTATTCTTGAAGTTCGATCTTAGATTTTCTAGTAATTTTGGGTATGATTGATTTTTTGGTTTCATAGTTAAAGAAAAAAAAAATCAAGCTTTTGGAGGAAAAATAGTTCACCAAAGATTGTCACTTCAATCATTTGAGCAAAACAAGAGAAAATAGGAGTACAAAGTAGTTGTAACTTCTTTTTCTCCAAGACAAATAAATTTCATCTTTCAAAATAAATTAGTTGGTGAGTAGGAAAGTGATTGAAAATTATAATAAATACCAACTTTATAAGATTTCCAATGACCTCAATCTTTCTGTTAGTATACTTCTCTCTAGTAATTGAATATCTAGTAATGTGAAACAAAATATTGTTTTGAGGACAGCTAGGTGGTACACTTGATAGAATATTGGACCTGCAATTATGAAGACTCATCTTCTTGAATTCAAATCTAGCCTCAGACACTTACTAGCTATGTGATTCTGGGAAAGTCATTTAATACTCTTTGCCTTAGTTTCTGTTAGGGTCCGGGATCTTGGGGGACCCTCGTGAAAGAAGTTTGTCCTTGAATTGAGGATCAAAGGGTGTGGTTTGTGATTCCTTTGAGAAACATGAGACCCCAAGATTTGTCAAAGATTGCTGGTAATGGTTTTATCATAATGATAATGGCTATTTAAATTGGTCTTAGAAAACGGCTTGCTTTCAGGCAGTACTCTGTTGCTGAAAGGAGAATCACACCCTCCAATATTGAATACCTCCTTTCAATACAGGCTTAATTACTGATGATTGGGTGTGGGCATATGGACAAAGGGTGTGACCACAGAATGGGGGAAGGAAGGTAGGAGGCAAGGAGAAGGGGTCAGGTGATGAGGATAGGCAAGACTAGGAGGAGGGACTTAGTGAGGGTCAAGGCCTAGGAGGCAAGGCTAGGAGAGGAGGCAATGCTGGTTGTAAGGGAAATATGAAGGCAGAATAAAGAACCACATTATTTCATCTTCCTCTGGTTCATGACTCTCTTGTGATAGACACGCTGATCGTGACTGGATGTACACCGCAGCTCAGAAGGAGGAGGTAAGTCCTGGGGCCTTTAGGTACAACACCTAACAAGTGGCGTCCAACGTGGGGCATAACTTGAAATTAAATTAGGGTAGGAATTGAACAGGAACCCTGTAGGTATGTTACAGGAAGCCAAGAAGGGTATCTAGCTGAGTTGTCATGTGAGAAGAAGGGAGGTGCCATTATTAAGCTAGAGGAAGATGAGATATGGGTTAGGCAATTATATAAAACCACACCCTTTGATCCTCAATTCAAGGACAAACTTCTTTCACCAGTGTCCCCCAAGATCCCAGACCCTAACAAGTTTCCTCATCTGTAAAATGAGCTGGATAAGGAAATGGCAAACCTCTCCAATATTTTTGCTAAGAAAACCCCAAGTGAGGTCAAAAAAGGTTAGAAACAACTAAAATAAATGACTGAATGACAATAAAAGATAGTACTTGACATATTACGTCTATCTAAGCAAGTCACCAATCAGTTTTAAAGTCTATCCTTTGAATAAGAATTGGAAGTAAAACTAGGTTACTTCACAAAGCATCAGATTGATAGCTTTTCTTCATTTTGAAGTAGTTATATTTGAGTTTGGGAGAAAATGGATCATAGGTCCCATTATAAAACTGACATAAAAATCATTCAACATGTGAAATTCTAAGTCCAATGCTCAAGTATAATACTAGAATATTTGTATTATTTTAATGAGTAGGCAATTCGATTTGTTTCTTAGGTGTCTGTACTAGCTTAAATTCTGGAAAGATTGAGCTTAAATCTACCACAGTTTATATATAGCATTGGATTTATCATATCTCTTCTCTTAGCTGCTACTTAGCTGGATCCCAAAAGTGTCCTTAAATTACTGATGTTAGGCTGACTATAAATTCCAACATTTAACTCTACTTCTACACATTTTATACATTTCCATACCATGAATATGCCATTATACAAAATCATACATTGCCATGTATTATATCTGACACCTGTCCCCAAATCAGATTGTAAGTTTCTTAAAGGCAGGTATTAGTTTTCTTTTATCTTTAAATCTCTAGCATCTGGCAGCTAGAACAGTGTGTCAAACACAATAAGTTCTTAACATATACTTATTGATTTTTTAGGAGTACGCATCTACAAAAAAGAAAATATTCATTGCAAGTACTGAAAGTAACAATTTTGATGTCACTTAAACTAAAGACATTCAAACACCGGACTGATTAGGAAAGAAAAACACATTTAACAAACCTTTATGAACTGAACTTTCATTCTCTAAATTTCTAGACTAATTTTTGAAATTAATTTGCTTTAAAAAAAAAAGTTGGATAAATCTCTTTAAGTTTTGCTTACCTGTGGTCCTTTCCCCTGTGCCTATAAAGTCTTCAAGAAACAATACAATTTCCATTATTGTACAAGACCATAAAAAAATTTTCATCAGTCACTGGAAAAATTCTACATACTTATGGATGCAACAATATACGTGTACCCTACCAATGTAATCATCTAGGACCAATTTTAAAGACTTGGAAAGTGCATTAAAAATATAGCTACTTTTTAGATTTTAGTCAGTTTATAGAAAGTTGGAATCATGTTGAAACTTGCATGAGAGAAGCATATTGAAAAAACTTCTTTGGCATTTAATAGTTGAAATTTGACAGTTTGGCAGAACAAAGTAGGGGTTTTGAAAAAAAATGCACTGAGATAAAAGCTAGAAACCATTTTAACAAAGATAAGATGTATATATTAGTTCAAAGGGTAGTCTGTAGAAATCAGAAAGAGAGCTGGAGGAAAAGGATTTATGAAGATCTAGAGATCCTAATAATTAATATGCCAAAAGAGGACAAGCTTACAATTCTTAGTGAATAATGCCAGAGTAGGCACAGATTATTAAACATGGCAGGGAGTTCTTAGGAGGAATTCAGTTAGAAACAGCAATAGCTATGGTCACTTACTACTGAGGACTTGTACATCTCATGAACTTCATATCACCAATTCTATCTTTTCTATTTCAAAATGCAATATAAAGTTTGTAGATGCACCCTGGCAGCAAGCATTAACATTTAATAGACTATTGTTATTGAAAGTGAGAGTGAGAGAGTAATTGAAAGTGAGAAAAAGGCAGGATGTGAGTGTGACAAAGGAAAGGCATGGTACAAAGTGCTGGACTGATTATAGACATCCTCTAAGCCAAATATTCTAATTCAGTAAAAGTAGTGGTCTCAAGGCATGATGACTATTAGAAAACTTAATGTCAACACACAATTCATTGCTAACTGAGGGAAAATTGAGCCAACACATAGTTGCAATAGTGGAACAGAAAAGCAGTGGACAGTTTTTAGAGATTTGGTGTACAGCACTGCATTTACTCTTCTGGGTCAGAACACTTGCAAACATCAAGACTAGTTTGACAAAAATGATGGGGAAATTCAGAAATTGCTAAATGAAAAGAACTCTGCAGGGTTTACCAGCAGGTTCTGAATAATGGACAATGTTTTCCCTCTTTCCCAGTCACCATTGGAATTAAACAAGACTGTGTTTATTCCCATCCTTTTTAGCATGATTTTTTAAAATTTAATTTAATTTTTATTTAATTTTTTTAAATTTTATTTTATTTGCATAACATATGTGTGGGTAATTCTTCAACATTAACCCTTACATAGCTTTCTGTTACAAATTTTCCCTCCAACTCCCCACCCCTCCCCTAGATGGCAGGATATCCACTACATGTTAATTATGTTAAAATATTTGACAAATCGAATATATGTATACATATTTCCAAACTTATCATTGTTGTTGAAGAAAAATTGTATCTACACAAAAGACATATCAGATAAAGGAAACAGAATGTAAGCAAACATCAGTCAAGAGTATGAGAATGTTATGTTGTGGTCCACATTTCACATCCCTCTCTCTGGGTGTATATGGCTTTCTTCAGTGAACAATTGGAAGTGGTTTGAAACATTTCATTTTTGAAGGGAGCCATGTCCATCAGAATTGATCGTCATATAGTATTGTTGTTGCCATATACAATGTTCCCCTGGTTCTGCTGATTTCACTCAGCATCAGTTCATGCAAGTCTCTCCAGGACTCTCTGAAATCATCCTGCTGGTCATTTCTTACAGAACAATAATATTCCATAATTTTTATATACCATGCTTTATTCAGCCATTCTCCAATTGAAGGGCATCTATTCAGTTTCCAGTTTCTAGCCACCACAAACATTCTTGCACATGTGGGGCCCTTTCCTTCCTTTATGGTTTCTTTGGGATATAAGCCCAATAGAGATGCTGCTGGGTCAAAGGGTATACACAGTTTGATAACTTTTTGAGCATAGTTCCAAATTGCTCTCCAGAATGGCTGTATCCGTTCACAGCTCCACCAACAATGCATCAGTGTCCCAACCCTCCCACATCCCCTCCCACATTCATCATTAACTTTTCCTGTCATTTTAGCCAATCTGACAGGTGTGTAGTGGTACCTCAGGGTTGTCTTGATTTAGCATGATGTTTTTAGCAATGTTGTCAGACACATTCCATGAAAACAAACTATAAATATGCAAATTTAGATAATCTACTCCAAGTATTCACATAGACAATTTGTGCCCAACCTCTGTAGAGCATTCTGAGCTTGTATTGCTCTGATCAGTCACACAGTCTGATGCAATATAACTTGATTCTAATATAGTGATGTCATTTTGGTCTTTTTTTAGAATGAAGAAAAACAATCAAATTATCTTTCCTTGATCTGTTTTTTTAATATTTGCTTCTATTTTTTTCTGTATTTTGACTCTAAAAATGGCTCATGGAGTTATTTATCTATTTGGTCAGTTATAGTATTCATGGATTTATTTTCTTGGTAAGGCAATGCTCAATACTATTAATTCTTTTTTCATCTTTCCATAAGTTTCTTTTATTTTCACTCTCCCTTGACCCTTGAACCATTTTCATTTGGTTTTAAAAATTCTATTAAAGTTTTTTTTTTAAACTCTTGCTTTAACTTTTTCAGGAATTCTGATTTGACTTGTGCCCAAGCTATGTTTTTCTCAAGGCCTTGCTTGTGAATGTTTTGAAGTTATCTTATACTGGATTTGTTTCTTTTGTTTCCCTGTCTTCATAATAACTCTTTATGGCAGAATTTTATTTGATTATTTTTCTTTCTGATTTTTGACTTTTGACTTTATGTTAAGGCTCCATACTTTTTGTAGGGGGCTGAGGAGAAGGTGCAGAATAAGCAACTGTTGTCTTCTTGTATCCCTCTATTGTTTTCACAGTTTAGAGTGAAAAAACTGCAGCCTTTCAGTTTAGGACCTAGCTTTTGGTGTGTTGGTTTGTCCCAAATTAGAAGTCAAGCTGTGGTACTCAGCTTATTATAGCCCTTTTGCAGTTTTAGAGTGTCTGAACAGCAGACTCCACTTTGATCTGGGATTCCTCCCCTGCTTATTCTACTGTAGATTTCAGTCTTGATCTAGAGGCTAGAATTGTATCTCTCCTGTGCTCCCAGAATCAGAGTTATTTTCACAGTTTATTTCTAAATTTGTTTTTTCTTCAGTTCACATCTAGAGCCTAATATTCTTCTATTACTTCTCTTCTACCCTTAGATGCAACAACCTTCCTTTTCAGCTTCCCCCTCAATGGATTTTATTGCTCACTACTGGATATTGGATGAAAAAATCTGTCAGATGGCATCTATTCCTACACCCTGTACTATTTTAGAGATCCCCTTGGATCTCCTCCAGCTCTAATGCTTCTTTCACTGGTACCTAATTTCAATCTTTTTTCAATCCTTGGGTACTGAAATGCTGTTTGTCACACTCCTAGTCAAACTCTATTCCCAATAAATAGAGTTCTCTGTATTTCTCTCTTAGATGTTCTCGGCTGAAAATCTGAGTCAGTGTGACTTTTTTGGATTTCCTAATCAGAATTCAGTATGGTACATTGTCTAGATCTTTATGGAGAAAGTCTGATGGACAAATTAGGCTGTATTTCTAACTGATACTTTCTCAATGCAAATAAAATAAGATAGGGAAATTGAGAATAAAATTTTTGTGGGAAGTTTCACTGTTAAAGGTCTGATATGCATGATATACAAATTTATTCCAATATATAAGAATAAGCACTCCACACATTCAAAGGATATAAGCAGCAGGTTGTTAATGGGTGAAATCCAAACAATGAATAGCCACATAAAATAGGTGAGTAATTAAAAAAAAAACCAAGAATTAAAACAATCTTGATGTTCCAGCTTTCATCTGCCAGATTTGCAAAGATGATGAAAAAGGAAAATATCAGTCATTGGAGGGGATGTAGGAGGACTAACATATTGTTGGTGGTGCTATTATTGGCCCATTTATTCCAGAAAATAAATTGGAACTATATCACCCAAAGATCACTAACCCATTATACCGCATGTTATATATTATACTATTTCACTACTCCTGCTAATAAATTGAATAAAAGAAAAAGGATACACTTATAAAAAATAGCTATCTTTTTTTTGGTAGCAGCAAAGAACTGGAAACAGATGTCTATCAACTGACAGATGGCTAAACAATTCATGAAATATGAATATAATGGAATATTATTGTTTCACAAGAAATGGGGAAAAAAGAAATTTCAGCAAAACCTAGGAAGACTTGTTTGAACTGATGCAGAATGAAGTGAGAAGAATTGGGAGAACGGTACATTTAGTAATGTAATGGAAGTCTGGTGTATGTGCAGAGTGCTTTTAATAGCATTTACTCATGTGGAGAGCCTGAGGAGTTTGTTTCCAGGAGAGTTGTGATGACATAGAATAGAAATGTGTGAGAGATTTTGGAGCATGCAAAAATATTTTCTAATTGGTGTCAGGGTGCTAATTATGTAGTGAAGCTACATAGGTAGAACTGGGAAGGCAATTGATTGGATAGTAGAATTGTATTTCAGCTTGAATAGTACTTGGTGAAAGATAATGCTGGAAAGGGAGAAACCTTGGTACTGTCTCTCCTTAAAAAACAAGATAGTAGGAATATAGTCCTAGGGTCTTGGAATTTGTTCTTTTCCATTTTAAGTGAAACACAGTAGCATCCGAGAATCCAAGCATTTGGGTTTTGCAGCCAGATCAGCATCAGTGCCTCAACAAACAAAGAGTGACCTTTGGAATCTTGCCCAGCTTTAGCTAAGACAAGGACTCATGTAGATTCCTGTGACCTGACTTCCTGACTTCCAGTTTAATCTTCCTGGCCAAAAATGGAAAAAGAACAAACACAGATGCCAAGGACCAGGGCTCATTTCACAAGGTTACATAGCCTTAGAACATGTCAGTCTAGTAGCAGCTGTCCACTGGTTGAGTGACCTGCCCAGTTCTGTCTAACTGAGATTTTTTGCTTTACAATCAACCCAGTCTAGGAGCAGAATTACTTGTCCGTCATTGATACCAGTAAATTTCATAAGGATCTAAAAAAAAAGACATTGAGACCCTGCACTTCCATAGAGTTCTGAATTGTTTTGATCACAAAATCATAATACTTGAAGTTCAGTTCCAATATTCCCACCATCTCCTGATCCCCTTACCCCTACTTTATGTTTGTTTGTAGAAGAGTGTGCACCAGGTTCTTGTGGGAAAGAGGGAATACTTTATAACTACTGTTATTTCAAAAGGAGTCCTAAATACAACCATGCCATTTTGCCCTTTTGCATTTAACAGACACTGAGAATTGTAAATTTTGTTATATATTTCATATATGAATACTCGTGTTCGTGTTCAGAATATTCCAGTGAAAAAGGCACATCCTACCTACCCCCGCAAAGGGTTTCAGGTCACTCGAGTAAGCAATAATAAAAATTTAAGAGTCTGAAAGAGTCTGATTGAACACATAATTTCTTTTCTCTATAGTTTTTATTCTAGACCTTGTAATTTCATTAGCATAGAAAATTACTTTTGAAGAAACTCCTTTTACCAATATAGATCAGAAACTTTTCTGAAATATGGGTTTAGAGGCTCTGAAGATTAAGTGATTTGCTCAGTATCACAAAACTAGGCTGTGCTATGGGAAGTACTTGATCCCAGCATTTACTGACTGACCAGCTCTCTATCAACTATTCCATGCCACCTTTCTTCAATGTATTAACTTTAAATACTTCAATACAACTTCAAAATATCAGATTTGGTAATGAGAAGCTAACATAGCTAAGTATACAATTCTTTTACCAATATTAGAATATAAGACCATCAAGAGGGAGAAGCTATTTAAAGCAGTTGGGTTTTTTTGCTTTTTTTTTTTTTTGCCTTTGTGTATCTGAGACCTTCTTTTAGCCTTTATTCTTTGGGCTAGTAGGACAGCTGTTATGACCATTTTGGATGTGAGCAAGCTTACAAAAGATTCTGGACCCATCTAAGATACATAGTAGTTAGAATAATTTAGGGTTAAAATTTAGGTATTTTAACTGTTTAAGTTCTTTCTAAAAATGTAGTAGTAGTAATAGTAGAAGAAGAAGAAATGGTGGTAGGAATAGTAGTAATAATAGTAGTAGTAGTAATAGTAGTAGTAGTAGAAGAAAAAATGGTGGTAGGAATAGTTGTAGTAGTAGTAGTAGTAATAGTAGTAGAAGAAGAAATGGTGGTAGGAATAGTAGTAGTAGTAGTAGTAGTAGAAATGGTGGTAGGAATAGTAGTAGTAGTAGTAGTAATAGTAGAAATGGTGGTAGGAATAGTAGTAGTAGTAGTAGTAGTAGAAATGGTTATAGAAATAGTAGTAGTAGTAATAGAAATGGTGGTAGGAATAGTAGTAGTAGTAGTAGTAATAGCAGAAATGGTGATAAGAATAGTAGTAGTAGTAGTAGTAGTAGTAGTAGTAGTAGTAGTAGTAGTAATAGTAATAGTAGTAATAGTGGTAGTAGTAGCAGCAGCAGCAGTAGTAGTAATAGTAGTATAGTAGTAGTGGTAGTAGTAGTAGCAGCAACAGCAGCAGTAGTAGTAGTTGTAGTAGAAGAAGAAATGGTGGTAGGAATAGTAGTAGTAGTAATAGTAGTAATAGCAGTTGCAGCAGCAGCAGCCAGAATAGCAGTAACAGCAGTAGTAGTAGCAGGAATAGCAAGAGCAGGAGTTGTAGCAGCAGTAGTAGTAGCAGGAATAGCAAGAACAGGAGTTGTAGCAGCAGCAGTACTAATAGCAGCAGCAGCAGCAAGAGTAATAGCAGCAGTAGTAGTAATAGTGGTGGTAGTGATAGTGGTAACAATAACAACAATAACAATAATAAATAATAATAGTTTACATTTAATGAAAAGTAGAAAAATAAATATTAAAATTTGTTCCTTTCACATTTTTTTAGGAATTAGAATAAAACTGAAAAGATATGCTTTACAATTTATGAAGTGCTTTTCTGAAATAAAATTTTGTTGGGCAGATAGTAAAAACAATGCTATCCTTGCTTTTAAAAATAAGAAACTGAGAAATGAAATTACTTAAGTTACATGAGTAGTGTTAGAGCCAGCACTGAAAACTAGGGCACATACAGAACTGTATATTTAGTGCTATACACATAAGAATAATTGTGCTCATTTTATTTTATTTTTTTTATAGGCTATCTATTTTTTTTATTAAAGCTTTTTATTTGCAAAACATATGTATGGGTAATTCTTCAACATTAGCCCTTACAAAGCTTTCTGTTACAAATTTTCCCCCCTACTCCCCACCCCTCCCCTAGATGGCAGGATATCCACTACATGTTAATTATGTTAAAATACTTGACAAATCGAATATATGTATACATATTTCCACACTTATCATTGTTGTGCAAGAAAAATCGTATCTACAAGAAAGAAGAATCAGAAAAAGGAAAAATTGTGCTCATTTTAAAGTAAACCTCTAAGATGCTGGGCTTGGAAGGAACATATTACTGATTCTACATGGAGGCTGACTAATTTGATTCAGCACCACCTGTTTCTGGCTCTCTTCTCTATTATACTTCAGATTGCCTTCTGGAGCATCCCAGCAATTCTAAAAGAAGAGAGAGAGACTGTAATACCAGAGATTCTTATGGTTGTGAGAACGGACACCATATGCTTTGCAGTATCATTTCATTGTCAAAAAAAGATACTTACTATTCTGATCTACATATTTATTTACCCTTAATATTGGAAAATGGAGTTGATGAAAAACCAGCTTTTATCAGGAAGAACAAGAATGCTTTATTGAATTTTTGAAGTACATAATAATAATATATACAAAGATACATATGTATATACTTCATAAGACATATGAGAGGGTGCTCTATATTCAAACCTGTATGTATTATATAAATATATAAGATGAATATATAAGTATATTCATATTTGTAAAAATTATTGGAATCAATTATAATTTATTTCAAACAACAAATGAACATTTGACTCTTTTTCAATGAGAAAAGATACATGATCCAGTCATGTTAATTATTATTAATTTAATAGTATAACTGAGACTTTAGAAACACTAGTCAATGAATTTTGGAGAGATTTGCTGATAGAAACAAAACACTTATTAACAATAAGTTGATTTTTCTGTCTTAGTTTTTTTTAGGAAATGCTATTCTAACTTGTCTTTAGGCACACACTTGCCTTCAGTATCTTATCCTAATATTATATAAAGCATGGTAGTTAAAAGTTGAAAATAAAAGTTCACATTTAAATATCACACTGCATTTTATTAATATTACTCTAGATTTATAGTGGTAAAATTACTACTTGGATAAGTAGAACTAGGGACAAGCTATAGTAAGGTGAAGGTGTCCTCTTGGCCGGCATGATTTGTTTTTGTTTGTTTTTAGAACTTTCTACTTATGGAATTGAGTTCCAGCAAGTTAATAGGTATAAGTCCATGTCTTTGGGGCTACATGTAGGTGATTTTTCATCTAATAATCCAATATACATTAATTATGAGTTAGTACACATAAATTTTAATATTGAATATAATACTTATTGATATGTAAATCTCTTAAGAGGTTAAGCAGCCATATTGTGTATGCTTAAAATTTTTCTTTATTTTTAACTTAAAGAAGCATTTCTATAACAGTGAAATATAAAAAAAAGATTGTATATGAAACTGCAAATATTGCTATCCTTTTAAAATATATAATAGCTATAACTTTTTTTTACCCTCCATGAATACGCCCCCAGGATTGCTCCCAATTTGTCACAAATATTTGTGTGTGCATGCATCTATGAGTGTGTATATCATTAAATCATTCCATACATACTTCTATTTATCAGTTCTTTGTCTAGAGTTATATAGCATTTTCCTTTAATGGTCCTTTGTAGTTAATATGAGTATTAATAATAGTCAAAAAAAGAGCCACTCCAAGTTGTTCTTAGAACAATATTGCTGGGGCAGCTAGGTGGTGCAGTGGATAGAGCACCAGCTCTGAAGTCAGGAGGACCTGAGTTCAAATTTGATCTCAGACACTTAACATTCCCTAACTGTGTGATGCTTGGGCAAGTCACTTAACCTCAACTGCCTCAGCAAAAAACAAACAATATTGCTATTGCTGTATACACTATTCTCTTGGTTCTGCTATAGCTTTTCCTTATTTCATGCAACTTTATCCATGGTTTTCTAAGGTCATCTATTACAATCATATACCACAATTTATTCCACTATTTACCAAATAATAGGGATTCCTGCAATTTCCAGTTCTTTGCCACCACAAAGATAGCTGTTATAAACATTTAGAACTTATAGGTTCTTTTTCATTTTTCCAAATCTTCTATGGAAACAGATTTAGTGGTGGTATTGCTGGGTCAAAAGATATAGGCAATTTTATAACTCTTCGGATATTATTCCAGATTGCTTTCCAAAATGGTTGGATAAGTTAATAGTTTTCCACATCTCTATCATTTGTTGATATCCCCTTCAATTATTTTAGCCAATCTGATAGATGTAAAATTATCTCAAGTTTGCTTTAATTTTGCTTCAATAATGTCTTAGGGCATTTTTTTTCATATAGCTATAAATTGTTTTGATTTCATTGTTGGAAAACTGCCTGTTCATATCCTTTTTCTATTTATTAATTAGTGAATGACTTATAATCTTATAGATTTGATGAAGTTTTTGTTATATGTTTGAGATAAATAAATATATGTTTCTTCAAATATTTCTTCAAGTTTTACACAATATTTCTTCAAATTTTAAAATCTGATTTTATTTGTGTACATTTTTTAAAAGTAATTTTGTTCATATAGTTCCTGGGTTTGTTATGGTAATTGTACTTCCAGGTACTGCCAAGAATTATTTTAAATGGGGTATCTCTTACTATCTCTTTTTGCAGTATTTTGTTGGTGATATATAGTAGTGTTGATTATTTATGTGGATTTACTTTATATACTACTATTTTGCTAAAATTATTGTTTCAACCAATTTTTTAGTTACTTTTTTGGGATTTTCTAAATTTGTCAGTATATCATCTCCTAAAATAGATTTTTTTATCACTTCATTCTCTCCTCTGATTCCTTAACATTTCTTTATTTTTGTTGCTTTTATTATTGATATAATCAATTATGTAAATATAGGGGCAGCTAGTTGGTGTAGTGAATAGAGCATCAATCCTGAAGTCAGGAGAACTTGAGTTCAAATCTGATCTCAGACACTTAACGCTTCCTGGCTATGTGACTCTCGGCAAGTCACTTAGCCCCAATTGCCTCAACAACAACAAAAAAAATTATGTTAATATAGTAAATCCCTGCATTTCTAGTATAAATCCTGCCTGGTTATAATGTATAATTTTGTATTACTTTGTTATAATCTTTTAGCTTGTATTTTGTTTAGGATTTTTGCAACCATATTCATTAATGTACTCTAGATTGGTCTATAATTTTAATGCTTATTTTTCTTGATTTAGGTATCAATATATTTTTTCATAAAAGGAGTTTCTTTGCTTTTTATTCAAAATTATTTAATATTGGAATTAATTGGTCTTTAAATGTTTAATAGAATTCACTTTTAAATCTGTCTGGTCCAATTTTTCCCCTTAAGTTCATTTATGGCCTGTTTAATTTCTTTTTTCTAATGTAGGTCTATTGAGTTATTCTATTTTTTCTCCTGTTACTCTTGGCAATTGATATTTTTATAGATATTCTTCTATTTCACTTAAATTATTAAATTTATTGACATAGAATTGGACAAAATAACTCCTTATAATTGTTTTTATTTCACCTTTATTAGCAGTATATTTACTCTTTTCATTTTTAATTCTAGTGATTTGGTTTTCTTCTCTCTCTTTTTAAGTCATATTAACCAATGATTTATCTGTTTTACTGCTTTTTCCACCCTGTAAAACCAATTCTTAGTTTTGTTTATTAATTCAATGGTTTTTCCACTCACTTTTCTTAAGGTCACCTTTAATTTTTAGAATTTCCACTTTAGTGTTTAGTTGGGGATTTTTAGAGTTTTTTCCCTAGTTTTTAAAATTGTTTAACCAACTTATTGGCCTGCTCTTTTTAAAATTTTATTGATGTAAGCATTTAGAAATATACATTTTCCTCTGATCTCTGCTTTTGCTATATCCTATAGGTTTTGATATGTTGTTTCAGTATTGTTATTCTCTTTAATGAAATTATTGTATCTATGATTTGTTCTTTAACCTACTCATTCTTTAAGATTAGATTGTTTAGTCTCAAATTTCTGTAGTACCTTATTAAATAGAATTTTTATTGCATTGTGATCTGAAAAGAATGGTTTTAATACTTCTGCTTTTCAGCTTTTAAGTATAAATTTTTGTGCTCTAATATATGGTTAGCCTTTGTAAAGGTAACATGAATTGTTGAGAAAAAGATGTATTCCTTTCTATTCCCATTTTATTCTCTTCAGATATCTATTATATCTAGCTTAGCTAAAATTCTATTCACTTCCTTTACTTCTTTCTTATTTATTTTTTTGGTTTGTTTTATCTAATTCTGAGATTGGAAAGTTAAAGTCCTCCATGATTATAATACTACTATCTATTTTCACTTGTAATTCATTTAACTTTTCTTTTAGGTGTTATAGTATTTGGTACTAGATTTATGTTTATATTGCTTCATTGTTTTCAGTGCCTATTATAAAAATGTAGTTACTGAAGGGTTGAATGGACCCAGCAAAATGCCATCTTGTTAACCACCCGGTATCTGAGTGGGTCCCGGTAAGGAGCAAGCTGACCCTGTAAAATTATCTTTTATTGACAGAATTATCTTATTTAGCAGAGCTATCCTGTTGCCCACAATAACCTTATATAATTTGGAGGTTAAGCTATAGATGTCAATTCCTGAGGCTCTCTTGTATAAACAGGATGGTCATGACCACCAGTTGATTTAGTGACATACACAATTAGCATAGTTAGCATACTATTCTGTTCCCAAAACAGGTAGGTCCTGTTCCCAAAAAAGGACCTACCTTGCTCCTTGTTATTACAAGTTCATTAGAAACTTTTTTCCACCTTATGGCATCTTAATATAGCTTTGTCCCTTGACCTGCAGATGGACAGGTCATTCTGGAAATCTCCATACCTTTATGACTTGCTGGACCTTATCATGAGTTGTTGGGCCTTATGAGTTATCCTATCTTGTTTAATTAAATCTAGTTTTAGCTTTAACTTTGTCTAAAATTATGATTGAACCCCTGCTTTTTTTTGAAAAGCTGAAGCATAATAAATTTTACTTCAGCCTTCTATTTTAATTCTGTGTATAAGCTCCCATTTTAAATGCATTTCTTGTAAATAACATATCATTGGATTTGGATTTTTAATCCATTTTGCTGTTTCATATTTTAAGGGAGAGCTCATTCCATTCACATTCAAAGTTGGAGTTACCATTTGTATATTTTCCTCCATTCAATTTTCCCTCACTATTGCACTTTTTGCCTCTCTTTTTACCTTGTCCCTCCTCACAAGTGTAGTTTACTTCTGACCTCCATTTGCCTCTACACCCTTTTAAAGAATCCTTTCTTTATCCTCTACCTTTATTCTCCTATTCCTAATTCTACCATCTTCTCTAACAGTATGTCCTTTATCCTGTCCTCCCCCATCATATTCTATACACCTTTCTAAAAGCTCTCCTTTATCCTGTAGCCTTGTCCTCTTTTAAAAAATAAGTTTAGAAGACTTTTATATTCTCTTAGATTTATATATTGTTCCCTTTTTAATTCGTGTCCCATGGAGGTAAGGTTCCAGCACTATCAGTCCCCTTTTCCCACTTGCTTCCTCTATATTAGTTTTTTTCCTTGGTGTCCCATTTGTAAAGGATATTTGTTCCTTTTTGCCTCTTCCTGCCCAGTTTTTCTTTTTCTTTCCTAGAATTTCCCAATCATACTGATGATGTCCCAAACTTTCTCTCAAACTATCCAAATAATGATGATAATCTTAATACTAATAACATTTTCATGTATAAGAAGTAAACACTTTTTTTTTTGCTGAGGCAATTGGGGTTAAGTGACTTGCCCAGAGTCACACAGCTAGGAAGTGTTAAGAGTCTGAGAGCAGATTTAAACTCAGGTCCTCCTGACTTCAAAGCTGGTGCTCTAACCACTGCACCACCTAGCTGCCCCAAACACTTTGATCTTAATGAGGTCTGTTATAATTAACCTTTAATGTTTTCCTTCCATTTCTTCTGAATCTTATATATTGAATTTTCCATTGAGTTCTGGTCTTTTTGTTCACAAATATCTAACTGTCAGTTTGTGAATGTTATTTTTTTTTCATTCAGGATAATCAACTTTGCTGGATAAGTTATTCTTGGTCACAACCTCAGCTCTTTTGCTCTTCAATATATAATATTCCAAGACCTATAGTCTTTTAGTATAAAGGCTAGTAGGTATTGTGAAATCTTGATTGTAGCTCTATAGAATTTAAATTGTTTTTTTCTTCTTGCCTACAATATTTTTCCCCTAATTTGGGAATTCTGAAATTTGGCTATGACATTCCTATAAATTTTCCTCTTGGCATCTCTTTCAAGTGGATAATGGTTGATTTTTTTCCTATTTTACTTCATTTACTTATTTATTTATTCTGCCAATATCCTAAATCCACCAGTGTGATACCTCCTGAAATCTTAGCCAGTGATTTATGGCTATTTTTGTTGAATTGTACAGATTTTAAATTTTTTTTCACACAGTCTTCATTTCAACAAATATTTATCTATTTCATACCAGGCATTTTAAATCTTCTCTATCTTTCCCCATTTCCTACTTTTCTGCCCTGCTACTGTATCCTCTACTTATGTATAGGATTTGACCTAATTCAAATTTCTAGCTTTATATCTATTTTTTTGCTACTATTATTGAAATGTTATCTATTTATATTATTCTTTATATCTGTATTAATATTACTTAAACATAATAATCCTTTCTGAACATATGAATTATTTAAAGAAGCCTTTCAATCATATGGCAAATCTTTTAATGTCTTAACTATAAACAAAAAATGAATACTAATTAGCAAAAGCAGAAAAAAGAACTACAATTCCTTGGGAAGAGAGTCTCCAGGGAGACCTGTCTTCCCAAGGTTCTTCCAGAAAAATCCTATCAAAGCTATCTTTGGAAACAATTGGTATGTAAAAATCCATCTGCCACGCATGCCTTGCATTCAAAAACACTGGACATACACATTGCTAACCTTTGGGACAAGTAGTTGTCTGTTGTCCATCTGCTTTGCCTTTTGTCTGACCTTTGTGGTGGGTTCCAATATTGAATTTGATTCAGGTTAAAGTTAACACAAGTCTGGTGATTTTCATCTAGTTCCCCCCAGGCAAGAATTCTGTTTCACACAATTCACTGCAGACTTTTTTATATGTGAAAGTTTCTTATTAAAAAGGTAAGACCAGAATAACTGGTTTTGGACCAGTAAAACTGGTATAAGCTTATCTGTACAGTCTGTCACCTGTTCAGGATTATAATGGTCTATATTTTTTCTTTTTAAAAATAAGATGCTTGGGGCAGCTAGGTGGTGCAGTGGATAGAGCATCAGCCTTGAAGTCAGGAAGACCTGAGTTCAAATCTGGCCTCAGACACTTAACGTGGCCTAGCTGTGTGACCTTAGGCAAGTCACTTAACCCCAATTGCCAAAAAAAAAAAAAAAAAATAAGATGCTTTTCTCCCCTTTATCAACTTGCCTAGAATAATAATTTCCAAACTTTTTGAATTGTTCCTTACATCAGTAAAAACTTTTTGAACATACAATTTTAGTTTATGTATATTTGTTTATAAATTATATGCATGCACTACTATGTTAATATGATATGTACATTAAATCATACAAATCACACATAAAATATAAAATTGCAAAGGTTGTGATAAAGATGAAATACACAATATATTTACATTTATAAATTATTTTTAATATCCAAAAATCTTTTTGGGATCTCACTAAAATATTATGAAAATGGAATTGAATATGCTTCATTATTTTTTTTAAAAATTCCTATCTATATTTTTAATAATGTAGCAGAAATATAAACAACAATTATTTATTAGGAATGAATTAGTCAATTAATTGGGACAACTAGATGGCTCAGTGGATAGAGCACTGGGCCTGGGATCAGAAAGAACAGAATTCAAATGTGACCTCAGACATTTTCTCTCTGTGAGACCTTGTGTAAACCTCTGTTTGCTTTTGAATTCTGTATCCACTCTAGTATCTTTGCTGAGAAAACCCTGTAGACATTATGGTCCCTGAGATGATGAAGAGCCAAACATGACTGAATAATGTTAATTCCATTAATTGTTACCAGTACAGTTGGTCAGTCAGCTGAATTTCTTTTTAAAAGATACTTTTTGATTGCAAGATGCATAATATAATAAGGCATGGCAAAAAGCATTGATGTTAACTTGCTAAGCACTGTGAATATAAATACAAATTAAAAGAAAGTTAGTTTTTACTTTTATATTCTAATAGGGGAGGACAACAGAAAAAATTGGGGATGTGATGGTGGAGAGGAACTACTGTAGAGGCAGAGTGTTGAAGTCTGGAAAGCAAAAATAGAATTGGGAGGGCAATGGAAGTAAGCCAGCTTGGGTACTTCCACTACATGGATGCCCAGGAGAAAATTACCAATGAGAAAAGGGGGGCATTTTTGTGGAAGAATACTTTAGGATGAGAGCATGTTTCTGAGCAAGAAAGACCCAGGCTCTGAGGAAAGAGAGAGCAGTTGAAGCATGGTGTTGAGGTTTGGAAAATCAGAAAAAGAATGGGGTCATAAGAATGAAAACAACAGCTTTTCAGCATGAGTTAGGTTTCTCAGTATTTAGATTAAAACACTAATCACTAAATCACTAAACACAATGCAAAAATAAGGATAAGTGAACTATTTGAAAGTTTTAATATGAATAATTTTTTTCCTTTTGTGGTTGTACATAATGGATGGTATTATATTTCAATTTTCCTTCAATATTTAGCTATTTCGTGGTGTTTTTGTTTGGGTATTGGAAACAACAAAGTCAATTTGTCTCAACCATTTCATACAGAAAGAGGAATAATATACCATAACCCTAGAAACGTAGGTTCAGAGTAGGTTGTAGAAGTCTTTAAACACCAAATAAAGTTTTTGTTTGATTCTAGGATGCATTAACATTGAGTAGGTGGGTGACATTGTCAGCTCTTTAGGTGAAGCATGAATTGGAATAGAAAGAAAATTGAGGCAGAGAGACCAATTAAGAGTCCATTGCAATAATTAGACAGTGGATATATGTTTAGAGTGAAGTGAGGACTTGATGAGACTTAGATGGTAAACTTAGGTGACTAAGAGGATAGTCTTAGTCTATCCTCTTGGCATAGACTTGGCAGAAAAGGGGAAGTTTGGGAGAGAGATGGATTTAGGAGATAAAGATAATATGAGATCTACAATGCAGCTTATAAGATATCCATGCCTATTCATTCTTTGCAACTCTGCATTGCTCAAAATAAAAAAAAAAAACTTGGGAGGTCTTGCTCATCAACTACTCCCATTGATCAAAAAGCCAGAACTTCTACAACCATGAAATGATGTGAAGTGTGGTTAGGAGAGCAGAATTTTCTGAATGACACTTGCATAGCCACTCTAGTGCCATGGGTTATAACTGTCCTGAGCGCTCAGTGCCTGGAGCAAAAGGTCAGAAACTTGAAAATCATAGATGTGGAGTGGAGAATATTCTGCTATAATTGATGAAGGGTAGTTGTGGTTATGTTGGAGTCAAACCTCATAACTGGCAATCAGAAGGTGGGTGGGTGGGATGTAATTCTGCTCTGTTATTTGATCACACACCTTTCAATGTCATGTCATAGCACCCCATAGGGCTGAGCTCTCCACTGTGGAGATGACTGGACAATAAAGCTGGAAGGCTTCTTAAAATTTATTGTATTTTATTTTATTGGGGTTAAATGACTTGCTTAGGGTCATACAGCTAGTGGCTGTAGCTGTGGCTGAAGCCACATTTTAACTCAAATCCCTCTTACTCCAGATCCAGTACTCTATCCACTATGCCACCTAGCTACCTCTTAAAGTTTATTTTATTCTTGCTTCTGATTTAGTTTTACATTCTATGAAGCCTAATATCCATCATGCTGAAATTTGAAGTTCATTTCTTGTCTTTTTAAAAATTTCACTATCTCTTAATAGTTTAAACTTAAGCAAAAGTAATTTATTATTGCTCAAATTTAATTTAATGATAGTACAAATATGGAAACAATGTTATTTTGAAAATCTTAGGTATTAAACAGATGTTCATTATATCCATTTAGAGGTGTAGTTCTAGAAAGTACTTTGTTGGGACAGCTAGGTGGCATGGTGGATAGAGCACCAGCCCTGAAGTCAGGAAGACCTGAGTTCAAATCTGATCTTAGATACTTAACATTTCCTTAGCTGTGTGACCCTGGGCAAGTTACTTAACCTCAATTGCCTCGGGGGGAAATTTATTTTGTCTTCTGATTTTTTTTCCTTCTAATATTTCAGCTGTCTAATTAGAAAATAGCTCATATTTAAAGACTCTTATTTGGGCCAAGCCATTCATTCATCTGTTTTTGGTTATATTGTTTGGTTCCATTGTATTTTGTAGTTTTATACAATTCCAATATTGAGAACATTTGGATAAAATTTATTTCTATTGTAAACTTATTACATAATAATAGCATAAAATTACATATTATTTTAATTTTAAAAGGCTTTTCCTATACATTACATCATTTAATCCTCATAACAACTTTCTGAAATAGATACTTCTGGTATCTCCATGTTACAGAAGAGGAAACAGGCACCAAGACATTTAATGGCTTGCTAAGTTACAGAGTTAGTAATTGCCAGAGAAGGGATTTAAACCCAAGTATTCCTGTTTCCTAGTACATTGCATTTGAATTAAATTAAATTAAAACAGTTTGGTAAAACAGAAAGAGATATGGCTTTATAGGCTAAAGACATGGATTCAAATTCTACTCTTGGCACTGACTACTTGTCCATAGAGAGTCATATTTCTAGAAATGCTGTTTGTCTTCTAATACTTCAGCTGCCTAACTAGGAGATGACTTATGCTTTAGGAGATTCTTAACTTTGCCCAGAAATTGAATTGGAAGAGGAACTAGGTCACTGGATGAGCAAAGATAAGATACTGACACTGTTGGCCATTAAAACTCTAGCTTCCTTTTTGTAAAAGTTCAAGAAGAAGCTAGACCTTTTAGAGAGAATTGCTTTTAACCTTTTAGTGGGAAAGAAAAAATTTCTTTCTCTTTTCTTCCCATCAGTGATAGTCATGGCATATGTAGCAGGGTACACAGACTTTATGGAGACACAAACACAAACAGCAGAATCCGACACAGAAAGCAATTTCAAGGAATGAGATTGGGAAGCAGAAAAGAGAGCCAATTATTTGTTTCAGAGAGAACTAGCTTTGGCTACCAAGAGTTAAACTGCAGAATGGATACATTATTAGGTATCAAGCAGAGATGCTCTGATTGAGGGACACAGTATAGGGAAGACTCCACAAGAAGATAAACATTAAAGTTCTTTAGTATTAGAGGACTAAGCTGTTTTAATCACCAAGATTCCCTTCATGTGAGGCTCACTACCATTTTACACTAGAATTGTGTCTATTTTATCGATATAGATACAGGGAATATTTGGCACGGAGTCCCATATTTAAAAAGGTAAATTTATGTGTCTAAGGATCTTAAAATGTCATTTTAGTAAATACTTTTGCTTCTAGCTTATTTTATCTATAGTCTGTAAAAGGGAAGCTTACTGATGGGGTAATAGAAAGTATAATTTTAAGAGCAGTGACCCAGGGTGAATCTCTGTAACAGGAATAGCAACAACTTTCTGGGAACTCAAACTTTAAGCATGTAAGTTAGGTGAATGACACAGAAGGGGAGATGTTTTAAGTAAGAACTGGCTATTTTCATTTGGGTGAGGAAGGATTTTAGCTAGCTAACAAAGAATCATTCCAGATGACTGAGATAACTGGACAAATTCTTCAAACATTTATTTATTCATTCAACTATAGATTTCTTTTAAAAATCTGACACTTTATCTGTCAGATATAAAATTACACATGTATATAATATCCATAGTACTATATTTAAACCTCATTTAATAAAATGAGAAAGGGCCTTTCTTCCACTTTTTTGGATTATCTTCTTTTTTCATTAAGCCACATACTCTATTGTTTATGTAGATATGTACAGTTATACATTATATATGTAGATATGTGAATACACATATCTATTCAAATAAAGAAATTTAAAAATTATTCCAATGATATGTCATTATTGAATATTGTGTTTGTAGTTGCCATCTTTTTCTCTCCTTCTTCACCTTTATTAAAGTAATTATATTTATTCCTATCATAGAGAATTATAAGAAAATGAAAAAATACTGCATATTTAACATTCATAAACACTAAAGAAATCAAATCAGGTTAAGTAATGAAATATTATATATATATATATTATATATGTATATATTATATGTGTGTAAAACAGTAAACTTATAAGAAAGAAGTAAATGAAAAGTTTGTTTAATTTAATCAAAAAGTAAATACTGTATGTACTTCTCAGCCCAATTATCCTAGAATAATGGTTGTTTCAAGAATATAGCACATTGATTTTCAAGCAGCAAATCTATTTTTAAAATATTTTGATGTTTAAAATAAACTACAAAATTTCCCTTTCCAAAGACTATCTACTACTGAATTCTTTTTACTTAAATGGAAAGGGGAAAGAATTAGGTACTTTAAAATTTCAGGTTCTACCACATAATTTTAATAACCATTAAGAAATTTAATTAGGATAATTAAGTTCACAACCCTACTGCTCAACTACTAATTATGTTAGATTAATCCTTAAATATATGTTATAAGCAAAATGAAATATTTTGCACATATAATTCTTATATTTTTTGCTTTACATTGTATTTCAATTAAATATAGATTTACCATATTACCTTTTTAATGCACAATTTGATATTGAACAGTAGTAGTCTTATCAAACGCTGTTAATTATTGCCTTAGGAAAGGCAAGGTGGATTACACTTATTAATTTTTTGTTTTCTGATTGAGTCATCCATTAACTCCAAGACTGGATATGCAGTGACCACTCAAAACCCTAATGTGGATTATTATGGAAGCTTTGAGTTACTCTAATTCTGATCTTGATATGTTCACTCCTCCTTAGGCAGCCTGGGCTCCACCCTGAGCCCCAAGAGCCCACTATATTGATACTAGACTTAAAGTGAACATTCTATCATCTTTAACACTGCTGTACTTGGAACTCAAACCCAAAGGATCTACCAATCTCTGCCTCTCCAGTAGCAGATATTGCAAGCATATTGCCATGTCAGGTTATATTATATTATAGGAAATCAGTCCCATACTATGCAAATTTAGTTTCAGGCTAGCTACTAATTATCTATATCTACACACATATATGTAATGTTTCTATATATAAATGCACATGCTATATACAGATATATCTATTTTACATATTTATGCATACATATATACATAAATCTGGATGGGTGTGTAGGGGAAAATAGTTAAAAAAAAAGTTTAGCATTGTCAGGCTAAAGCCATAGATTTTATAACTTCATGGACAGAACCATTTTGTCAGTTATTTTCAATTTGCCTTGAAAGTAAGCAGAATAAGGATTCATTTTCTTGGTCATTAAAGCTTATAAGTCAGGGTCAGACATAATTATGTGGTCAACTATGTTAATTGAATTAAGAGCCACAGAACCTTTTCCATTCTTCATATTTACTACTCAAGTAGTTCCTTTCCCACCTGATTCATTTTTTATCTTGAAGGCAAAAAAGATGCTAACTTTCTTCACAAACTCTTCTCTTTTCTCTGCAAGTATATTCTCAATCTCTTTTAAAGAAAATATTTGCAGTAAAGCCTTTAAATGCTGACTTGGTAGGAGAAGCTTTAATTTAATGGCATGGTCTGTTGATAGCTTTGGAGAATCCCCATCCAATAAAGCATCACAGATATAACTCCCTGAAGTTAGAGTTGTCAGAATGTTTTTTTGAATATGATCCAATGAGAAATTATAAAATGATTGGAGTCATTGCTGAAACTTGGCATTCTTAGAACAAGTTTATGGCCTTGCCAAAATGAATACTTATCTGAATGTAGTAATTCTGATATTTTTAAAATTGACATGAAGATCATTGATCTAAAACCAGAAGGGATTTTACAAACATTCTGGTTCAGCCCTTTCAATTTTCAGCTAAGGAAACTGATTCCCATGGAAGCTAAATCACTTGTCCTTGGTCACACAATTAGTGATGGGATCAGGATTTGAATAAAAGTTCCTGGACTCCAGAGTTAGCATTCTTTCCCTTGTGTTACATTTGCTAATCATACCTCATTTAGTCAGCCGTAAATTCTTTTCTTGGGTATGTTCAAGGATTAGAGGTTCCTCGTTTCCCTCTGTGCATGGTTATTTAGAAAGGAAACTTATTCCTTGTAATAAAACTAACATAATATTGTGATGCCTTGGAAAAAATCCTCAGGTGTTGATTCTGAAAAAGGAGATGACTCTGATTCAGATCTAGTGGAACTAGATCTAGTGTTTGGAACTAGAACATCCAGCTTCTTTTTGAAGATAGTAGTTATGACAATGTGTGCTAAGAAGTTAAAAGTGACAAATTAATTGTTAAAGTTGTATATGTTTCCCCCCTAAAGCAGCCATCTAAATATTTTCTTGTAATTAAAGCTATTTTCTTGGTGAACTATTACTTTTTTTCAGTCCTACTACTTGAACATTTTGGGAGGATATTAAAAATTATACATAATTTATCTTTTTAAGAATGGACTTGTCCAGTGAGGTGATTCAAATCAATTCCAACAGACTTGTTATGTATGGAGCAAGCCATTTACATCCAGAAAGAAGACTGTGGGGATCACAACATAGTATTTTTGCCATTTTATTGTTTTTTGCTTGCTTTTCTGCTTTCTATTGTTTTTCTTTTTTGATCTGATTTTTCTCATGCAACATGATAAATGTGGAAATACGTATAGAAGAATTGCTCATGTTAAACATATATTCTATTACTTGTTGCCTAGGGGAGGGGTGGGAGGGAAGGGAGAGAGAAAAATTTGGAACACAAGGTTTTGCAAGGGTGAGTGTTGAAAACTATCTTTGCATGTATTTTGAAAATAAAAAGTTATTATTTAAAAAGAATGGAGTTGTCATTTTAATTTCAATTAAATGTACTATTATTCTTTTAATTTTAATTAGTAAGACTGTGATAACTTTTCTTTCAGTCATGCCATTCTCTATTTTTGTAGAATATTATATATATATGTATATATATATATATTGCTTCCTATTGCATATTTGGTTCAATCCTTTTTTTTCCTATGATTTTGCAACAAATGCACCATTTTCACTGAGTACTATGTTGCACCTCCATATTGTGTATATTAGACATACTTTTGCATAATACCACATGAAATGAGCATACAAATTTAAGATATATTTCAACTTTATTTCTCATTATAAATTACTCAAGTCTAACAATCTGATTTATTATACAATCTATTTCCCTCAATGAAATTATCACCTGGTACATTCATTTGCACCAGTTTTCATTTTTCTATCTTTTTACCCTCTGAGTTTATTCAACAAAGCTTCCTCTCTAGTTGTCATTATTTCCTGGGAACAATATTCCATTTCACCTTACTAAGCCAGCTCAAGGCATTATGACCTATTCAGCATGTTTTCATTCAAGTTTTTTGACTAGCCTAGACATACAACATATATTCATTTTCTTGAATATACAAAAGAGATAAATATAAAGGTGATTATTTCATCTCATCTCTATTAGCTGCTGTATTGGAATGGAACAAAGATTATGGAAAAGAACATTGAGACTTTTATAGAAAATAGTCCAAAATTCCATATCATTATATACGAAGAAAATTTCCATGTATTTAGAGTGAGCTAACATTTTATCTATCAAGTACTTTTTTCCTTTGAATGAAACCATTTCTACTTTGAAACCTGAAATATATGGTTAATATGTAGTGCCTGATTTGAACTTATTCGTTGAATTGAATTGAATTAATTTAAACTAATTTATTCCCAATTTTTATCTATCCTCTATTCAGCCAGCAAAGTAATTTCCTTAAAATGTAGGGGTGACCATGTCAACTCCTGTGGCTCTCATTACCTCCAGGAAAAACTACAAAATCCTCTGATATTCTGAGCCCTTCTTTACCTACACTCATCCTACCTTTTCAGTCTTTGTACTTTACTCCTCACCAAGTGCTCTTCAACATTGCCCTCCTTGCTATGTCTTGAGCAAGACACTCTATCTCTTGTCTCTAGGTATTTTCTCTGGCTGTCCTCCTAGCCTGCTTCCTTTCTGCATTTCAGCTTTCTGACTTGCCTGACATCCCTTAAGTCCCAAATAAAACCCCATTTTTTTCCTGAGGCAATTGGAGTTAAGTGACTTGCCCAGGGTCACATAGCTAAAAAGTGTTAAGTGTCTGAAGTCAAATTTGAACTCAGGTCCTCCTGACGTCAGGGCTGGTGGTCTATCCAGTGCACCACCTAGCTGCCCTCTAAAATCCCATTTTTGACAGGAAGGTTTTTACCAATTCCTCATAACTCTAGTGCCTTCCCTTTCAATTATTTACTATTTATCTTGCATAAAGATTCTCTGTACATATTTGTTTGCCTGTTGTCTCTTCCCTTAGATTATGAGATCTTTGAAGGCATGAGCTATCACAGTATTAATATAGTGTTTGACTGTAATAAATATTTACTGAATATTAAATTAATAAGAAGTTTAAGATTTTAAATTCCTGATGCAAGATTTTTTTTTAAGGATTCTATGCATGCCATTACTTAAAACAGGAAAAATTAATCATTCATTTCATTGGTTGGGGAGATTTTAAATCACCAATTCTGTTAGAGTATAAGGAAATTATAAGAATTATAAATATAAGAATTTAAGTCTTGAATAGTTGACCTCATGAACAGCTAAGAAAAAGAAACATAAAATTTTTAATTTTCAAATGCTGGCACCTTAGACTTGTGTCTATACAACACCAAAAATAAGTAGGCAGTTTAGTCAGTTTGATGGAAAGCATCTGTTCGAATTAGCTACTTGGCATAGTATAGATAAATGTAATTAATTGTAAATATTTTTACCTTTAAATTGCCTGGAATCCTAGTCTTAAGCTTCTAAATTTAAAGAAATCATATTCATAAATATTCATTTAGACAATTAGTTTTTCAAATGATGCTTCAAATGAGATCACATGTTTAGAGGGATTTATGAACCATAAACCTTATTATGGTGATCATAGTGATGATTAAACTTTAATATTTCAAGGATATGTACTTTCATTGATGAGAGTACTTCTTGCACTTTTGTAGATTATGCGCCTTTTTTTTATTATACCCTCTATGCTTTCATCACTTGCTGTACAACTTTCCTAACCTAGACTGGTCTTTGGATGATAGACATGTCTATTGCAGGCCTATATCCAAATCTTTCCATGTTTAGTTGGATTTACCAAAGTTTGTCAATAAACATCAGCACTATTTTTTAAGAAACTAAGGCTATATCCATGTCATGATTTGAGTAAGACTTGAGTGGAGTTCCAATTTATAGATATAAATCAGATTCACTTAAGTCTAGAACATATACATGTGGCCTTCCATGGGAAAAAAAAATGTGACAGGGTTGGCAAAGAAAATGCTAGAAATATGATGAGCATAAAGAACTTATAGAATGGGTGCCAGAGATTTTTTTCTGAGAGACAGGGGTGGTTACAGAAATTCTGGGGAAGAGAGGTGAAAAGAGCAGTGGGATATGTAAAGAAAATCAAAGCCAGCTCCTTACCATGTCCCCAGTTTCTACTTTATCTACCTAGAACTATTAAAAAAGACATCTTTGAGTGATATAGGGTCTTCTTTCTTGGATTTAATTGAGATATCATACAAACTTAAGATATATTTCAACTTTATTTCTCATTATAAATCACTCAAGTCTAACAATATGATTTATTATACAATCTATTTCCCAACTGAAAAACTCATCGACTCTTTTTTTTAAAAAAAGTTTTTTATTGAAATCTTTTCTCCCTAGCATGCTTTTCCTTATCCCCACAAAATTCCTTATAACTAAAACTATTGTAAAGAAAAAAGAGAAAAATCAGCAAAGCTGATCAATATGCTAAAAAAAGTTTGAAAATATTCCTAATATGCCATATACATTGAGCTCTCAGCTTTGCTAAAGAATTGGAAACAGGGTGACTTTTTCATTAACATTGTGACATTCATTTCTGATTGTTTTGATGTTCTTTCCATTTACATTGTTGTGTAATTGTGCATATTATTTTCTTAAATCTGCTTATTCCTTCATCAAATCATGGAAATCTTCCCATGCTTCTTTATAGTTAACATGTTTGTCATTTCTTACAACATACTATAATATATTCCACTCCAATAAGATATTTTCTAATTGAAAGGAAAGGGCAGTTAGGTGGTGTGGTGGATAGAGCTGCCAGCTCGGGTGTCAGACATTTTTGTGAGTCCAAATCTGACCCTAGACACTTAATGGTGGTTCTGGGAAATGACAAACCACTCCAGTATTTTTATCAAGAAAACCCTTGATGGGTTCGTGAGTTGAACACAACTGACAAATGATTGAACAACAAAAATTGTTGGGCTTATATTCTTTGTTATTAAAAAGTGTTATAAATAGTTTGATGAAGAAATCATAAAGGAAGGAAAGGGCCCCACATGTGCAAGAATGTTTGTGGCAGCCCTTTTTGTAGTGGCTAGAAACTGGAAATTGAATAGATGCCCTTCAATTGGAGAGTGGCTGAATAAATTATGGTATATGAATATTATGGAATATTATTGTTCTGTAAGAAATCACCAGCAAGATCATTTCAGAGAGGCTTGGAGAGACTTACATGAACTGATGCTGAGTGAAATGAGCAGAACCAGGAGATCATTATACACGGCAACAATAGTACTATATGACGATCAATTCTGATGGACACGGCTCTCTTCAACAATGAAATGCTTCAAACCACCTCCAATTGTTCACTGAAGAAAACCATATACACCCAGAGAGAGGGATGTGAAATGTGGACCACAAAATAACATTCTCATTTCCTTGATTGATGTTTGCTTACATTGTGTTTCCTTTATCTGATATAT
>JAJPUD010005355.1:0-19274 GCA_023553655.1 Myrmecobius fasciatus
TTTTTTTTTTTCCTTGAATGATCTACATTGATCACTGAGCTCCTCAAGGATAACCTTTTTGTCATTTCTAGAGCCATGAGCTGGTCTTGAATTGCCATCATAAACTCTTACATTTCCTTGAATAAATCATTGTACCAATAAATTATATATCACCATCATTATTATGATTATCATTATTACTATCATCATCATCCCAATACCACCACCATCATTATGCTTATTTTTATTGGAGGTCACAAGAAGTCTACCCCAGGAATTAAAAGCTGAGTATTTCCAAATTTGGAGCTAAAGATCAAAAGTGCCCTTGGTAGAACAGCCACTGCTGGGAGTGGACTTGCTCTCCCCTTTCTCCCTGGACTTCCCTTTCTCATCATCAACCCTATTATGGTCACTTTCATTCCAGCTTTTGGTGGAGAGAGAGTTTGAAGATAAATCTTTCCCCCTAGTTCCTCAGTGATAGGATTCTTTCATAGTTGATTTGGGCATTGCCATAGAGCAGAGTAGAACTGATTAATTTCTAGGTAGGTCATAATCAGGAAACCTCCTATGATCCCGATAAGTTACAATTCTCACTGACTTTCCCTTACCAACATCCTGGTCTCTCAGAGGAGGCAGGGTTACTCTCTTGTAAACGCAGGTAGCCCCATTTCAGCTTTGGACCCCTAGAGCCATGGACACTAGATGGGGAAAACTGGGATGGAAGTTCCAGGAGGAATTGTCTAAGAGAAGAGTAAAGAAGAAGAAAGGAAGAAGGGATAGAAAGAATTCCCTCTTGACAGGTCATAAGAGCTGCTCAAGATACCTGTGCCATAAAGTAAACACAAAGTAGGTGGAGGTTGGATGATAAAAGGTGGCCATCCCCCACCCCAAACCCCAGAGCAGAAAAGAACCCTTATTTTCCTTTCTGAAGTTTCTCAAACTACAGACTGGAGATATCACTACCCTTGTTGAATTTTTCAGTCATGTTGACCGGCATAGCTAGTAAGTGGTTTGCCATTTCGTTCTTCAGTTCATTTTATATATAAGGAGACTAAGGCAAACAGGGTTAAGTGGCTTGCTCAGGGTCACTGTCTGAAGCTGGATTTGAACTCAGGAAGATGACCCTTCAGGACTCCAGGCCCAGTACTCTCTCCACTGTGCTACCTAGCTGGCCTTAAATGCCTGGTAGATGTGTTGGGATTTAATCATCCTGTTATTGCATCCCTTAGGTCACCAATACACCGTAGTCCATCTTACTTAGGGTTCTGGCTTTAGAGTTCCAATGGCTTCAATGTCAAAAAGTCAGGGTGCTCTCCCATGCAGTTTTTGTTTTATGACTCCAGGAATTAATTGAACCCTTCTTGAATTTATGTTTCTAGCCTATACCACTGTTCATCCCAACACAAAACCTTCTAAGGTAATAAGTCTTGTATATATATTCCAAGCTTTGGGAAATCTTTTACGTGTCTTCAGATCACCTTCTTTAAGATTCAAGGGATTGCTGAGGAGGGAGAAGGCCTAGTTGTAATAGAGGTTCTCAGTACTCACCCTGGTTGACCTCTCAGCTTTTACTAAGTCATCACCTTTTCTCTCTAGCTGGGAAAGCCTTGTCTGCTAAAATAAATTGCTGGCATTTATAGTGTAGGTGGCAGTGGGAATAAAGTTAGGGAGAGGAATAGAAGGGTAATCTAAGAGAGTGAGAGAGAGAAGGAAAGAGAGGGAGAGAGCCAAGAGCATGAGCTGGATTTGAATTTGTAGCCAAGAGTCCCAGATGAGAATTCTGCCTTTGACACCTATTACTTATAATGAAAATTATCTTTTAAAATTTTAAAATTATTTTTATTACTATTAAATAAGGTTTGTGCAAAAAACTTTAAAAATAAAAAATTAAAAAAGTAACTAGCCTATTATCTGTGCATGTGTTTTGAAAATAAAAAGTTTTTAAAATAAAAAATAAAAAAGTAATAAGCCTATTATCCATGCATGTGTTTTGAAAATAAAAAGCTTTAAAAATTAACAATTAAAAAAAGTAATGAGATAAGGTATGTACAGTGTTTTGCAAATGTTAAAGCATTATGTAAATAATTATTATTGTCATTATCATTACTACTCTACTACTAAAACTACTTTGACTACAACTACTACTACTATTACTACTAATGCTGCTATATATATATATATATATGTATATATATATATATATATATATATAAAGTTATAGGCAAATCATTTTAATTCCCTAGGTCTCAGCTTCCTCATCTGTAAAATGGAATAATGATTCTTATGCTTCATAGGCTTGTCACAGGGGAAAACACTATAAATTTTAAAATGTCCTAGAAATTTTAATTATTATTGCCTAGTATCTGTGGCTCCAAGCTTTGCCCTCTTTTTACCAGACCATTGTTGAGGTTCCAAGAGGAACTCAGTTAGTGAACTGCCCAAGGTTGTGAAATTTGAGTCCTAGTTCGTTGCCCTTCCCATGACACGGTCTCCATTTTACCTGGTTCTGACCCTTTGGGTGGATGCTTTCCATGTGGCCAGCTCCTGCGGGAATCATCCAAATCGCCTCTTCTTGGGGGTAGGTCAGTGGGAGCCAGGGTCCTTGTATCAGAAGAGCATTTTCTGGCTCTGGGTTGGGTATTGTCTTTAGGCAGATTGTGGGGCAGGTCTGTCCAAACCGTTTTCTGGAGTCAGAGAGATCATACAGCCAAACTCTTCCCTCATAGAACGGCTGAGAGATCGACTAGCTTGCTCATTAAAGCTGAATAAGGCTGCAAATTACAACATGTAATTACAGTAAACACATCTTTGGGTCTGTGCGGGCTGAGAAGTGATGCTATCTCCAAAAGGGCTACCTTCTTCCTTGGTCAGCAAGCACTCAGGCTCCACACTGATGCTGCTGCCAGCTCCTGGATGCTGTTTCCTGAGCCAGAAGAAGTCCACCCACTTTGACAGAGCGAGATGGCCTGGCAGGGGAGACAAGAACAGAAAAAAAACCAAGGGAAGGCGTGAGCGAGCCTGACTGCAATGTCTACCCCTGATGGGGCCTGGTCTGGTGCTCAGTCGGAAACAGCTCCAAGATCATGGGCTTTGGAGTGAGAGGCTCGAGATTTGAATCTGGACCATACTACTTATTAGTTCTGTGAGCTTGGGAAAGACTTAACTTCTCTGGGGCTCTTCTCAAAAATGAGGGGTTGAAAATGATAATCTTTAAGGTTTCTTCCAACTCTAAATAATAATAATAATATGATATTCAACTCTAAATAATAATAATATAATAGTCATAAGTCCCTAGGGTAAAAGAGTGAGGATTAGAGCCCATGTAACATAAAGAATCAATCAACAAATATTTCTTTTTTATGTAAATAGTATTTTGTTTTTTCCCAATTACATAGTTTTCAACATTCATTTTTTATAAGATTTTAGAGTTCCAAATTTTTCTCCCTTCCTTCTTTCCCTTCTTCCTCTCAAGACAGCAAGCAATCTGATATGTTATATATATGCAATCATGTTAAACATATTTTCACATTAATCACAACAAGCATTTCTAAGTGCTTACTATATTCCAGGATGGGTAGCTAGGTGTGCAGTGGATAGAGCACCAGGTCTGGAGTCAGGAGGACTCATCTTCCTGAGTTTCAGATCTGGCTTCACACAGTTCCTGTCTGATCCTGGTCAAGTCAGTTTCCTCATTGGTCAAATGAGCTGTAGAAGGAAATAACAAACCATTCCAGTATTTTTGCTAAGAAACCCAAATGGAGTCACAAAAAGTCAAACATGACTGAAAAATACACCAAGCATTGTGCTAAGTAAGCTATGGAGATAGGGAGTCAGCCAGTCAATAACATTTATTAAGTATTTACTATGTACCAGACATTGTGCTAAATCATAGATTTAAAATAGAAAAAGAACCATAGATTTAGAACAGAAAGGGACACTAGAGGCTAACTAGTTCAATCTCCTCATTGTACAGATGAGGAAACTGAGGTTCAAGGATCACAAAGATAATAAGGGTCAGAGGTGAGATTTGAACTCAGAGATAATATTCTTCTTGCCCTGTACCAAAAGATTCCTTTCATAGCCGACATTTCACTTGATTCTTACATCAATCCTGTGATGGGATTTTTGTTGTTGTGGTTGTTTCCATTTAATAAGAAGCAGAGACTTCTTACAATTAAATGCTTTCCCCAAGGTCACACAACTAATAAGTAAGTGGCAGAGAAAGGGCTCCAGCCTAGGCCTTCTCACTCCAAATATTTCCACTATCCATCACTGCCTCCCACTGAGCCTAGCTCAGGAAATTCAAGTTGAGAGCTATCAGGGGTAGTTTTAAGGAGCTTTAGGATGTTGCAGGGGGTGGTGGTAAGGAATCTATTAGGGATGAGATATGAGATATGAAATGAGATATGAAAATACTTCAAAAAGCATAAATCACAATAGAGACAGGAGGATTTGTGCTTCTTGTTCAGAAGATTTCATTAAGGACACCCCTTCAAGGATCACACAGATAGATCAGAGGAACAACTTATTAAGCTGACACTTTCTCTGGATACAGTCTGAATTTACCCTATTCTGGGGGTTACTTTCTAAGAATCATGGTATAGTGGAGGGAGTTCTGGGTGTGGAATAGGAGAAGCACTTAAAACCTGTGGGACCTTGGACATTTTACTACTGGCGTCAATTTCCTTATCTGCAAGTTGAGGGGATTGGACAAGATAAATTTTAAGGTCCCTTCAAGCTGTAAATAAATCTATGGTGATCTTATCCTATAAGCTGGAGTATAGCTGGAAGAAGATGATCCAGGGGGCAGGTAGCTCTGAGGCATGCCTTAGGAGTCCTTAGATGATTAAGTTGAATAAAAGGATATTGGGATTGAGAGACATGGGGGAGCACATGGAAGCAATGTCTTCGAATAGCCAAAGACTGGAAAAAAAGTGCCTGCCATGTTTGAAACTTGTCAACTTTTCTGATCTCTAGCCCTCTAAAAGTCTAATATGAGGTACCACCTGCCACTGACTCCAGCCCCATTCAATCCTTCAAATCTATAGGGTGAGAAAGACTAGATGCTATATATGCTATAAAAATCTATAAATGTATAAATGCTATATGAATATAAAGCCAACAAGTACTTATTAAGAGCTTGCTCTATCCCAGGCATTGTGCTAAGCTCTAGAGAAAGGAAGCCAGTCAGTCAATCAACAAACATTTATCAAGTACCTGCTCTGTGCCAGGCTCTATGCTAAGTGCCCAGGATACAAAGTGAGGCAAAAAACAATTTCTCTTCTCAAGGAGCTCAGTCTAATGGGGGAGACAATATGCAAACAACTGTGTATGAACAAAGTACATACAGAGTAAAGAAAGTTTTATACAGGATAAAGAAAGACAAAAATTAAAAAAAAAAAGCTAAATCTACCCCTTAAAAAGCTCACAGACTAATGGGAGAGGCTACATGTAAACAATTATGTACATTCAAGATATGGGGCAGCTTGGTGATGTGCTGGATAGAGTTTCAGGTTTGGAGTCAGGAAGACTCTATCAATTAAAATTTGGCCTCAGATACTTAATAGCTGTATGATCTTGGGCAAGTCACTTAACCGTGCCTCAGTTTCCTTATCTGTAAAATGAGCTGGAGAAGGAAATGGCAAACCACTCCAGTATCTTTGCCAAAAAACCCATTAAAGGGTCATGAAGAGTGGGGCACACCTGAAAACTGACTGAATCCAACATATAAGATATATGCAAAATAAACAGAAGGTAATCTCAGAGGTGAAGGTACTAGCAATGTTTGTGTGGATGGGTGGATTTTTTTTTTGTCCAAAAAAGAGAGGCTGTGGGAAGACCATTTTCTGAAAGATATTTATGAAAGAGAAATGAGAACTCCTTTGCTTGAGTCTAAAAGGAAAATTAGGATCAATTGGGGGGGGCAGTTATAGGGAAATGAGTCTAGGCACAACATAAGGAGTGAATTTTTAATAGTTAAGAGAGACCCAACAATGATTGTGGATTGCCTCAGGAGGTAGTGAGTTTCCTGTCACTGGAGATCTTCCTTTAGAGGTTCAAAGTTGCTGACTGGCTTTGTGATTTGGGTAGAGCTCAGACCTGGTGACTCCTGAGGTCCCATCCAGCTCTAGGTCTAAAGGCTGTGATCTCTGTAAGATTCCTCTTACTCTGCTCCCCAGCAGTTCCTTATGTGATGGGAAATTCAGACTCTTTACAAATCTGGTTGCCCTCCTATAGTTTGTCATTGTCTCCCTTAAAGTGTGATCCCCGTGTTCTTTTCTAAATGCTCATATACCATCTGTGTTTGGGGAGGGTCTAACATCTGGGTTTTGGAAGGAGCGGTTCTTCTGGGATAGGAGTTCAGTAGTGAACAGAAGCATCCAGATGTTACTACTTGTTAAGAGCAGTTATTTGTCTACAAGAATGGAGGCTTCTTAGCCAGGGCGTGCATGAGCAGGCTCGCTGACATCTTTGCTGAGTCCCCACTTTGGCTCTGACATCCGGCAAACACTGGTCATTTTGTTTCCAGAAATCCAGGTCCATCAATTAGACAAGCCTGAATGTTGTGTCCAAGAAGTTGTACCTTTGGCTTCAGTGATCCCTTCAGCACAAACACCGTTGCTCCCTCATGTTGATCTAACAATTTGACAACTCTGTAGGTGGAGAGTTGGCAGAGGGCCAAGCCAAATTTTCTGTTTCTTCTTTTTAATATAAACACTGCCTTTGATGTGCTTAGGATTTCTTGAATGAACAAATGAACTTGTTTATGTAAAAAGACCCAGCAAAAATTTCCACTGCATAATTTGTTTTCCAATGGTATGGCGGTGCAGCGTTGGAAATGCTTTTTATAAGCTAAAAAGCTGCCTTCTATAAAAGGGCCCGAATAGTGACTTCTGGTATGTCATTCAGTTTGGTGGTCAATAGACATTCATTAAGCACTTACTATTGTGAAGCTCTCTCTGTTTATAAAGGAATGAACCTTGATTCCGGAAAACACAAAGTAGGCTTATTTGAAAGGGGAAAGAATTTCACATGATCAAAGCTCTCATATGGCACTTTAGCAAAAAGAAAACTTCTATGATAAATCCATAGACTATTAAAGCACAGAACACAATGTTAAAATAGGCAGAACCCTAGAATACATAACATTGCTGTTAGAGCTCATAGTGACCTTAGAACAGAGATGGTAACAACATCTAAACCAAAAAAAAAAAAGATTTTTGAGCTAGATGGGTCTTAGAATATAAAACATAGATGCTAGAGTTCAAGGAGATCTTAGAACAAAGAACATATTTAGAGATGGAAGGATCTTAAAACACAGAACCACAGTGTTAGGGTTAGAAAGAGCCTCAGCAAATACAGTGTTAGAACCATATAAGTCATTTAACTAAATAACTCATTTTGTAGAAGAGAGCAGGACTGACTGGGGAGAGGGATTTGCCTAAGATTCCCTGATTTGTTCTAGACATCAGCATTTCAGATCTCTAGCATAAACACAGCTGGATAAGTTGGAGTTAGGACACTGCTTTCTAACTTGTAACTGGGATTGTTCAGGGAGACTGTCAGGAAGTCTGTAAAGGAAGTGCCTGCTGCAAAGGTGGGCAAGGTTCCTCTCTGAGTTCCTTTCTAACCTAGGGATTCCATAATTCTGTGATTTTAATTGACTTGTGGTCAGAGGGCAAAGCTTTAGATGCAATGCCAGATGGCATAGTAGATAGAGCATCAGGCCTGAAATCAGGAAAACTTGAATTCAAATTTGACTTCAAGCATCTGTGTGATCCTCAGTAAGTCACTTAACTCTGTTTGCCTCAGTTTTCTCATCTGTAAAATGAGCCAGAGAAGGAAATGATGAACCATTCTAGTATCTTTGCCCAGAAAATCCCAAATGGGATCATGGGAGTTGAGCATGACTGAAATAACCTAACAACAAAAATCTCATTGTCACGGATGTGATTCCCCATGTGGAAAAGGCTGGGCCACCTGCTTTTGATAGAATTGTGGTAATATGCAATGGAAACACCTTGGAGAGACTTTAGAGCATGGATAAACTTTCTATAAATGGTTCTGTTCCAGGAAACACAGCAACCTCTTTGACTGAGGGCCATTCAAAGAACACTTTTTAACCTTTGTTCCACAATTGGTTGGGTTGATTTGATTGATGTCTTATTTTTATTACAGAACTTTTCTGTCCACTACAGTGTGATAGCAGCCTGTTCCAGCTAGAGTGGCCCATGAAAACCCACCTTGGTCTCAATGTTTTTTTTTTAGGTGAAAGAGATCAAACTGGAAGCTACAACTTTGTGATTTTTGAAAGGTCGAGAGAGCAAGTTACCTTAGGTCCAGTAGTTCTCATATAATTTTTCAGCCAGCCCAAGATCAATGTCCTGAGAATTGAGAAACAACTGTCAGGATCCAACCCAGGAGGAGCTGAGGTTACTGCTTATCTGGCACTATTGAAACATTTGGTTGTGAGCTTGGCAGAGGACCAATACTATGTTGATACTGAATTAAGTCTGAACCCATTCCCCTTAGAGACTGAGGTGCTATGGGGAGAATGTGCCCCAAGCCTGGTGGTGGGATATATTTGTACTGCTGTTCTTGCTATATTTTTGAAGCAAATATCATTTTGTAAAAGGTAATTAATGTTAATTGGTTAAATAGAAATGGGGCTCTAGTTGCTAGTGGCTAACAGTAGGAGTAAACTGGAACTGGCATTTGAATTAACAGCATTAGAGAAAAGACATTAACCCTTCAGGGATATCCCTGGTGCACTGAGGGGAAGCTATAGCCTATTTCGCTTTTGAAAAATGAAGCTAGAGTACTTGTTACATAAAGAATAAGTACAAGATAATTTTTGAGGAGGAGGGCGCTAGCATCTGGGTAGATAGCACTTTCTTCCCAGGGATGTTGTAAGGGTTAAATGAGATAATAATTGTACAATGCTGGATACATACTAAGTGCTATGTAAATGTTAGTTATTGTTATAATTTTATCATTGTTATTGTTATTATTTCACTTATGATTCTCCTTGAAAGAAATCAAGGACTCTATGAGGAAGAAATCAGGAGGGAGAATATCTTAGGCATCGAGACAACCAATGGAAAGCCACAGAGAAAAAAGATGAAAAATCATGTATTCTTGAGAATAGAAATTATTTCATTTATTTTCTTTCCATCTTTGGTACCTAGTATAGTGGTTGGCACATAGTATGTGCTTAATGAATGCTGATTTTTAAGGTCAATTTGACTGAATTATAGAGAGTGCGAGGGACTTAAATAATAAGGCTAGAAAGGTAAATTGAGACAAAGTTGTGAATGATTTAAAAATAGCAGTAACAGCTCACATTTCTATGGAAATTTAAGGTTTATGAAGTATTTTTCTTAGAACAACTTTGTAAGGTACATGATATATTTATTTACCCATAGTCATTCTGCTAGGAAGTGAGAGGATAGTCAGGAACTTACCACTCCAGATGCAATGCTCTTTCCATTCTATCAAGTTGCTTCTTTAAAACCTACGATTCTCAAAGAGTCTCTAGAAACTCAAAGAGGAGGAGAATGAGGGAAATGATGTATAGTGAGGCATTGGGTAGGCGAGTGAAGGGATAGCTCTTACTTGAAATGACTTTACTTACTGAGGTCTCAGAAACCAAAGTTTAGAATTTAATTTTTCTGCTTTACATAGGATAAGAGGATCATAGAATCTATGATTATAGGGTTGTACATGTAGAACTGGAAGATTTCCTTTGTTGTACAGATGAGGAAACTGAGATCCAGATACATTTCCAAGTACTTAGACATCAGAGGTGGGATTTGAATAGAGATCCTCCCATTCCAGAATCAGTGACCTTTCTTTTCTTGAAAACCAAGTGTTTCTTAATTTTTTTCTGTTTTTATTATGTTCTTAACAAATACCCAAAATTGAAAGCATTTTAAAAGCCAAAGAATAGAAAGGTGGCTTGTATATGTATATGTTTCCATCTGTGACACTAACTTCAAATCCTACATACAATCAGGTGAGTCAGAGACTAGTGTGGACTGAGTGGTCAGAGAAGGTTTCTTGGAGAAGGTGGAACTCAGATGATTTGGAGAAGAAAAAGAGAATGGAGAGAAGGGCTTTCCAGAAGAAAGCTTAGCTTAATAGCAGGCATGGAGGCAAAGAGGGCAGCAATGAGGTCAGTCTCTCTATGCTGATGGTTTGAATTGAGTAAAGGAAGAGACAAGTTCCAAAGGATGGAGAAGGGTAGGATCAGTTGTGGAGGTTTGAATAGCTGGGGGAATCAGTAGATCAGTGGGCCAGGAGAAGATGGAGGTAGGTAGATCTAATCAGATACTCAGAATTCTGTTTATGGATCAGCTTCTGTTTGCTTCTTTCTACCTTAAGGCTTAGTAGGAATGTACTAACTGCTAATGAAAAGCAGCTGAACCCATGGTATTGTCCTGTGAGAAAAAAGTGGGAAACCTGCCCTAAATAAATTAAGGCTCACTTTGGACATCCCAATGAGGAAACCTGTAAAGCTACAAAAAAAGGTGTGGCAAGCAGGCAGTTTGCCACTGCAGCTAACCACAAGGGTTAGCCCAGAGAACTGGCAAAAAGAACACAGAGGGTTGAGAATCTGGCTTCAAACAAGCAAAGAAGAAGGCAAGGAGAATTTTGCAGTGATCTGTAAAGAAGGGAAAATGTTTGTGTTTCATTTAGTACCAAATAACTCTTTCATAAGCACCAGATGCAAGTTGGTCTCAGGCCTAGAGAAAGAAGGAAAAAGGGTGGACAAAATTTGTCTCTCTAGGTTTTCAGAGAGAATGAAATGTTCCTTGAAGAAATGAAAAAAAAAAGTACTCCAAGGAAGAAACATAGAAGAAAAGGGACATGAAAAGACAAAGGGGAATTCTTACCTGGATCAGGAAGTTAGTTACAAGGTGAATGTGGGGCAGAGACAGGAGGGAAATTTAAAAAAGCACAATATTTGGAGCTAAATAATAGTGGGGAGAGGAAGGGCATGAGCATTTATTAAATGTCTACTATATACCAGGCATTTTACAAATATCATCTCATTTGACCTTCACAACAATCCTGTGAGGTAAGTGTTATGATTATTCCCATCTGACAATTAAAAAAACTGAGCCAGAGAGACTAAATGCCTTGCCCAACATGGCTGAGCAGGGTCTGAGATAATATTTGAACTCAGATCTTCCTGATTACAAACATAACATTCTTTCTACTGAGGTACCTAATTGCCTAGATATAGAACTCTTCCCATTAAGAAGACAGCCTGATAATTTCAGGAGGAAGCAGCCCCATGTGCATATGGAAATACTAATATAGATATACAGGTGCCACTTGGGAAGAGCTCATCTAGTGCTAGTCAGAGGAAGAAGAGACAAGTAGTGATGGGGGATGGCTCCATGCTCTGGGAACAGAAGTAGCCATTTGTTGATCAGACATAAATGACAAAGAATTCTAGAGTTCTCTCAGACTGCATATCTATATTTATATATCCATTATGGAAAGTCCCCTGAGACCTAACATACATTATCTACTCTTGGAACCAGAGTGGGGGAAAAACTCTATAAAGAGCATTTGGGGAAGGACCAATGTAGGTTGAAGGAGAAATAGAATTATTAGGGACTATTGTTTGTCTTTCATTGTTGAAGAGCACCATACCATCAGGGAAGGGATACCATGACATGCAAATGAATTAGATTTAAGTGAGGAAGGGCTGTACAAAGTCACCTGCCTCATTTTCTCCTCCAGAGCCACGTGGGTCCAGTGGCATTGATTCTGCTACAGATCACCTGAACAGAAGGAGGATTTATATAAGGAGTCTAGGAAACAGATCAGATACCCAGCCCAGAGTCGTGGAATTGGACTGACACAATTCATCAGATTAAGTCTAACCAGGGTAGAATTGAATGAATTGTCATTTTCTTACCCCTGAACATTATGTCTATTTTAATGAGTTTTAAGATTGCCTTAGCTTTCCAGTCATGTTCTATCAATCAGTTTCCATGCATTCACTCAGTAGAAAGAAAGTCCCTTGAGAGCAAGGGCTATTTTTTCATTTGTCTATGAATTTTCAACACTTAGTAGGCACTTTGCACATAAAAGCTTGTTGGCCTGCCTTGGATTTCAGTGATAGGAGCCCTAAGCTATACGGGTATCTTCTGGAGTTCTTTCTCTGATGAAAGCAGAAGAGCTGATAAAGTTATGACTTATTTTAATGATAATTTCATCCTTCGAAATATGGAGGAAGGAGAACTGCTTTCCAGGCCCAGTTTCTAATCACACATAAATATATCTATACACAGATATATATATATATATATATATATATATATATATATATATATATATATATATGTACATATAGGATCAAATAGATGTACACACATAAAATAATTTACACACATGTTTATATACATGTGGGTGGGATTAAACAAATGTGTGTATACATAGATGCATATATACATGTGTGATCAAATAAATACATGTGAATAGACATATATATATATATGTACATAAATATATATGTGTGTGTGGGTATCCATTTGTGAGAAAGTAATATGATAGAGTACAATCAAGAAAATTTGAGTTCAAATGTTGCCTCTGCCACATGGTAGCTGTGAGAACTCCTCAAGGGTACAAAGGTCTGAATGGCTTAAAATGGTAAGCTGTAGACCAGCAGGCAATCTGTTTTGAGGGAATGTGGAGGAATTTCCATAAGAGAGCTTCCTATGCTGATGTAATCATAGGAAATGTTTAGACCAGGAATATCCCACACCTATTTATATCTATCTGTGTGTGTGAGGTGTGGGGCGGAGGCATCAAGCTGAGTTGGATGGACAGGAAAAGGGGCAGAATGTGGAGCAAATGGAATGGAGAACCAGTCTTGAATGCTGGAAGACTTGGGTTCAAATCTCAATTCTAACACATACTTGGTGTTCTCTGAGATTGTAAATTACAACCTGCATTTTCTCACCTGACTGTTCTCTATACTAATGATATCATAGAGCTAGACTCTATTCAAGCTCTATCCCTCCCTTCTTCCCTCTCCCTCCCCCTTCTTCCTTCTCTCCTTCCTCCCTTTCTCCCTCCCTCCTTCTTTTTTCTTCCCTCCTTCCTTTTTTTCTCTCTCCCTTCCTCTCCCTCTCTCTCTGTCTCTCCCTGTCTGTCTCCCTCTCTTTCTCTGTCTCTCTCTGTCTCTGTCTCTCTCCTTCTATCTCTCTGTCTCTCCCTTTCTCTGTCTATCTTTCCCTCTCTCTCTTTCTCTCTCATTTTTTCCTTTCTCATTCATTGTCTCTCTTCATTTCTTCATTCATTTCTTCTTCATTTCTCTATTACCACACACGCACACACAATATGTAAATATATGAATATATCAACTAAAATACAGAAATCTTTGTCCTCTTGGAAAGTTCTTTCAGCAGAAGCAAACATGAATTATTCCAATAACCTGAAATGCCAATATCATTAACAAAATCTTTTCCATTCCATAACTTAAATGGTTAGTCTGTGTGGACACTGTTGAACCATACTTGGTTTATGGGATGGATGCTGGCTTCTCCAGCTGTAATTTCATCTTCCAAATATTTGCTTAAATGGGTTAATTGTTTTCCCCTAACCACACTGAGGCTGGCATCAGGGAATGTACAGTTAACCTTAACACACATTTTCCCAGGGAAGAGAGTCATCTATCACTGTGTGGAGGCCAGGCAGTGTGAGAAGAGGCATTAATAGCTTGCCAGCCCCATGACCTGCAGGGAGTAGGTCAATTTAGTGGTCAGTTTAGGAGACTGGTACCCTCCTGTCTTAATAACTCTATCCAGTACCAGTTCACTACTTCTTTGAGACTTCAGAACCATGTTTGCTTTCAAGAAGGAAATCTATATAATACCTCCTCAGCATTCTCTTTGGGGTGAGGGGGACAAATAACAAGGATAGGGATAGGAATTAGAACTAAGATTTTGTGCATATAGGGAATTCCAAGATAAAGAAACTGCATTCTCTGCAACTTTTAGTCTTAGAGACCACTTAGGAATAAATGACTTGCTCAATCACACAGTCCTTATGTGCTGGAAGAACAACTTGAATCCAGGTCCCCTTGACTTCAAGACCAGCTGTCTGTCTTCTCAGGAATAAACTCCCTGTCCTACTACAGGAATGGGATGAAATTCTTTTGTGCTGTAAGAAATGATGAAGGGAAATTTTGGAGAATCATGGGAAGGTTTGTGTGAACTGATGCAGAGGGGAGTGAACAAAATCAGGAAAATAAGTTATATAGTAGCAATCATGTGGTTATCATCAACTTAAAAATTCTTAAGCTTTTTCATCAATGCAATGACCAAGCAGAATTCTGGAGAACCCATGAAGAAACCCATTTCTTGACAGAGAAGTTATGGATGGACTAAGGGTGTAGACAGCAGGACACACACACACACACACACACACACACACACACACACACACAATCTTAAGATCAATTCTAGCCCCAAATTTTAGGGCCAAAGTTTTCTCATCTGTAAAGTAAGGATAACAATACTTATCCTTCTTTTCTGTGGATTTTTGTCTAGAAAGTGCTTGGTAAACCATAAAGAGCTATGGAAATATGAGTTGTCATTAGAAAAGATGCCCAGAGAAAAATCACTTACTGTGACCCAGGTCTCCTGACTCTTGGGTACTGCTCTTTTTCATTACTCTAGGTGGGTAGGGTGAGTAGAGAGGAGTAGAGGAGCCTCAGTTTCTCATCTGTAATATGAGGAGTTTGGGTAAAATGATCGCTAAGGTACATTCTACCTCTAAGTCCTATGAAAACTTCTGAACTAGACAAGATTTGTTTGTTTGTTTTCTCATTTAAATTGTTCCCGGAGTCCGAGCCTGATTCTTTGGACATTACCCTACCTCCTTTCCATGTTAGAAATTTCCCAACTTGAACATGACCCATTTAGGGCTTAATTAAAACCTGTCTTCTGCAAGAGTCCTTTCTTGGTCCCACTGGCTACTAATGCCTTCTCTTCCCAGATAATCTACTTAACTCTGGATTCTGTCTTATAGGAACAGTTGTTTACATTCTTTAGACTGTAAGCCTCTTGAGAGCAGGAAAAAGGTTTTTTTCATTCTTTTTTTATCATTCTTTACATTCTCAGCACTTAGAATGCCCTGGCATATGAAAACTACTTAATAAATGCCTTTAAAATTGATAAATTGATTGTCTTCTGGAGACCAAAAGAAACCTGTGGGATCACCAATCTAATTATTCTTCCTAGACAGCATGGAGAACTTCACTTGGAATTGGGTGATCTGGGGTTCAAGATTGAACTCTGCCACTTACTGTGTGAATGTGATTGTCGTGTTGTCCCTTAGTTTTCTAATCTGTCAAATGGGGATAGTAATCCATAATAGAAAGTAGTCGATGTGAGAAAATTTCCAGACAACAGAGTCCATGGTCATATAAGTGCTTAACCTTTCTCAACTTTCTCAGCTATAGCATGATGAAGTTAGGAAGACCAGGTTTGAATGCTGCCTCTGATACTTATTAACTGTCTGACTCTTTGAACTTTACTTTCCATATCTGTAAAATGGGAATAATCATAATACCAGCTATTCAAGTTTGTTATAAGGTTCAAATAGGATAATATGTTTGAAAACTTTGCAAATGTTCAAGTTCTTTATAAATGCTAGCTTTTATCATCATCATCAATTATCTTTTTTTAGTTTTGTATTTTCAAAATACATGCATAAATAGTTTTTAACATTCACCTTTGCAAAATTTTGTTCCATTTTTTTCTCCCTCCCTTCGCCCTTCCTCTCCCTTAGACAGTAAGTAATCCAATGTATATTAAACATGTGCAATTCTTCTACACACATTTCCATAGTTATCATACTGTACAAGATAAATCAGATCAAAAGGGGGAAAATAAGAAAGAAAACAAAAATCAAGCAAAACAACAGCAAAAAAGATGAAAATACTATGTTGTGATCCTTACTCAGCCCCCACAATCCTCTCTTTGGGTGCAGATGGCTCTCTCCATCACATGTCCATTGGAATTAAATCACTTCATTGTTATAATGAGCCACATCTATTAGAATTGATCATCACATAATCTTGTTGCCATGTACAATGTTCTCTTGACTCTACTCACTTCACTCAACATCAGTTCATGTAAGTCTCTCCAGGCCTCTTTGAAATCATCCTGTTGATTGTTTCTTATAGAACAATAATATTTCATTCCATTCATATTCAGCCATTCAGTTCCTTGCCACTACAAAAGGCTGCTACAAACATTTTTGCACATGTGGGTCCTTTCCCCTTTTTTATACCATTAATTATCTCAAAGGGTTGTTATGAGGGTCAAAAGTAATAACATAGGTAGAGCTTTTTGTAAATTTCTTTTTTACATAAATATATTTTCATTTTTCCTCAATTATACATTAAAACAATTTAAAAACTTTTACTTTAAGTTTTGAGTTCCAAATTCCATTTCCCCTTCCTGAGAGAATAGCAATCAGATATAGATTATACATGTGCAATCATGAAAACATTTCCATATTCATCATTTTGCACAAGAAAACTCAACAAAAAAAAAGAAAGAAAGAAGGAAAGAAGAAAATAGCATGCTTCAGTCCTTGTTGAAACAATATCAGTACATTTCAAAGTAATATGGAAATATTATCTGTTGTTATCAACCTCACCTGTCATCTCTCATTAGTTACCTCAAAAGTCTAAGGTCAGAAAAGCTACTTTGTAAACTATATAGAGAGGTAGGAACATAGAAATAGAAGGTATTATTTATGAATTGTTTCTTTTCTTCCTGTCTGGATAGAGAAGGGATCAATTACTAAGCATTTGTTAAACAGTTACTTTGTACCAGGCACTCTGTTAAGTGTTGGGGATGACAAAGACATAAAGGAAACAGCCTGGGCTTTCAGGAAGCTTTTGTGAAGATCTGAGATGGAACGTTGTGTCCCTCTCTGCCAATGATTTTTCCTAAGACCTTGGGTAAGATATTTGCTTTTTAGTTACTTTAGATTTTCTAGCTCTAATATGGAGATGCTGCTATGACTTCTGCACTCAATAAGCCTTGTGGACATCTCTGATGAGGTAATCACTGCAATTACTAGAAGAACAGAATCCAATATGATCTCAGCACAGAGAGTATCAGGCCAGGAGAGGGACCTTGGCACTCAGGTTGTCCTTGTATGCTCAGGACTGAGCACACTCTTAACAGATGCTCATTGAGTTGAATTGACTTTAGTGGAAAGGTTAAAGCTGGAAAGGACTCTAGAGACCATCTAGACCAAGTTGTACTTTCCAAAAGGTTGGCACTGTGCAAAAGCAAGAGCTGCTAGCATCTGGTGGGAGGATGATGAGAGATGTCCCATAATGAGACAAGATGAATTCCGTTTTTGAACTTGGATTCCTTAGGAGAGATGCTGGATTGTTGGCACCAGATAGATGCATAAAGAAATGGAGGTGTCCCTGCCAAAAACAATGTTTTCCCCTTCGAAAGAGCTGGTAATTAACTACTATTCCCCGGTAATTACCTGGCAGCATCCTTTGGGCATGTGCAAGTGAGTTCTCCCTTGACTAAGCTTGGGCCTCTCCCTGAGCTCCCCCAGCCCTGCTAAAGCTGGAGAGTTTCCTTCAGTTTTCAAGGGAATTGAAACTCAAACACAGAAATTGGGGATTTTTCAACTAACTTGGTCCCTTGGAAGCAGAGAGGAACAATGTGTGTGTGTGTGTGCGTGCGTGCACATACACACATGTGCACATATGCACAAACATATGTCCATACACACAAGTGCATATATACATGCATATGAGCATGTGTAAGTACATGTGCTTGAGTGTGTGTATTATGTATACATGTGCAGTGCATGGTGTGTGTATGTGAGTATATGAACATGTATGTATGTGTGAATGTGATGATATGTATGTGTGATATCAACTGTCTCTTGCTTCCCTACCTAAAAAGCAAGCCCTTTGTCCTTTGGGGACTTTTGCCTAAACACAAGAGACCTGGGGAGGGTATGAACGCCCAACAGCAGAAATCTCCATTGCCTTTTATCTTTGTCTTTAGGTCTTCCTCTCCCTGTATTCATGGGTCTCCCTCTATTTTTGCACATTCCCCCCTCCTCCCAGTTATTGTTCTTATTTCCAATCGCTGTCTCTTCTCATCTTTCTCTGCCGCTAACTTTCATCCTTCCTTTTTTTGTTTCTCCCTGTCTTTCTGTTTTTGTTTTTGGCTGTCATTAATTCAGTCCACAAACCCTCATTGTGTCTACTATGTTTAAGCATTGGAAGAGGTACCAAGAATACTAAGCTCTCTAACTTCATAGAGCTTACAGTCTAGTAGGAAATAATAAGACAAAAGTGTATAACAATAATGCAAAAGAGAATGTGATAAATATCTGAAAGATACAGAATTCTATAAAAGGGCTTCTTTTACCTTGTTCTATTATCCTCTAGTGTCTTTGTCTTTATTTCTCATTTACCATCTGTCCCTTCTTTTCAGGCTTCCACTTACTCTTTGTCTGTCTCTACCTTTCTCACTGTCTTTCACTCATTCAATTTGAAATCTCTGTGTCTGTCTCTGTTTTTTTCCTCTCCTTATATTTTTGTCAGTCTCTTTCCCCTGCCTATTTCTGTCACTTTATCCTTTTTCTTCTCTTAACCTTGACCTCTTGGAATAATCTTGCTTTAATTTCAGACACCGTCAGGGCAGCTCTGCCTATTCCAGGGTTTTCCTAATCTCTGCCCCTGTCATTAACTCTGTCTTTTTTGTCTATATTTCTCACCTTCTCTTTCCCTCAGATAAGTGATATCATTATATACATTTTCACCTAATAGAAGATAAACTTTTTGAGGAGAGACAATATTTTATTTTTTTGTGTCTGTATTTTTAGTATCTAGAACAGTGTCAATATATAGCTGGTGCTTAATAAGTGTTTATTGAATTTAATTTTCACTCACTGTCCCATTATCTTTTTTCCTCCCTCCCTCCCTCCCTTCCTCCTTTCCTCTCTCCCTTCCTCCCTCCCTTCCTTCCTCCCTCCCTCCCTCCCTTCCTCCCTCCCTCCCTCCCTCCCTCCCTCCCTCCCTTCCTTCCTTCCTTCCTTCCTTCCTTCCTTCCTTCCTTCCTTCCTTCCTTCCTTCCTTCCTTCCTTCCTTCCTCCCTCCCTCCTTCCCTCCCTCCTTCCCTCCTTCCCTCCTTCCCTCCCTCCCTCCCTTCCTTCCTTCCTTCCTTCCTTCCTTCCTTCATTCCTTCCTTCCTTCCTTCCTCCCTCCCTCCCTCCCT